>JAYRBW010029504.1:0-12238 GCA_036023295.1 Invenusta paracnida
AAAAACATTAGGTACCTACTATCCAATGTCTTATAATTAATCAATATAATTACCTATCAACAAACATATATTTGATTTGACTACCTATATGACTCTACAGAAATATAATTCGTACCTACACCTATGTAGTACCTATACCTATCTATTAGGTTACTAATTAAATTCAATTTCTGTCAAGTAATGTATGTTAAATTTTTGTTTTTTTTCGGACTCACGTATAAGCAAATTTTTACTTTGAGTGGCAAATATTAGGTTTACAGAGGGGGGGGGGCTTATACGCGGAGAAATGCGGTATGCATAATAACTGTTTATGACGAAGAAGAAAGAAAGACATTTGAATCTCCAGCTCCCCTGTCCTTCTTGATGAAACATGTGTGTATATATAGGAAACGAAATTTTGTGATATTTGTTGAAGAGGAACATCCAATTTGATTAAAATTAAAAGGATACCTACACGCTAAAGAAGTTAAATGACATGTTAACCGTATAATGCGATACTATATACTTATAAGCAGACTCGAAGTAGAAGAAGCCCAGCATATAGAGAAGACTTTAAGACCATCCACAAAATCATTGAATATGTCTTAACCCTATCCATACTGGGCTATTTTACGTATCCATGGGGATTGTGGCCCCACTATAATTTTCAATCTTCATGGCGGAGTAGAGTTTTGAAACTTGGCATATAGGTAAACAAGGATGTTTTGTAATATATTCCATTAAAAAATATAGTTATAAAAAAAAAGGTTTTGGAAAATTGATTTAAAAAAAATTGTTTTTGTTGAAAAAAGGGAGCAATATGTCACAGTTATAATAACAATAAAAACAATAATTTATTTTTATTAAGTAGCCAAAATAAAAGAATTTGATTGATTTTGAAAATTGTAAGATTTTTCTTATTTTTTACATAGTTCTGTATAACACTGACCGTACAAATACCCAGGAGATGGAAAGACTACCTACTCTGTTTGGAAGAAAAGAACGGGCAGAATTTTAGATAGAAAATGAAATGAAAAACTAGAAATGCTCACGGTTGAAATAAAAAAATGGCATCTGGACATTAGTCGCTGTAGGCTTAAACTAATCAATCGATAATTAGCTCAATGTTGCAGCGCAAATCACTTTGTAAAAGCCAGGAGTATGTAGAACCAGGTTCGAACTTTAACTGTAAGATTGCATTCTTATACTGCTTAGTATATATTTAGCTGGCTTGCTATACGCATACACCTAAATACTAAGCTATATAGCTGTCAATGCCTACAGAAACTATCTAGTCAGTACATATTATGATTATATATGTACTGACTAGATAGGTTCTGAAAGCTAGGCATTGACAGTTAGGTACTGACTAGGCATTGACAGTTAGGTACTGACTAGGCATTGATAGCTAGGTACTGACTAGGCCTTGACAGCTAGATACTGACTAGGCATTGACAGCTAGGTACTGACTAGGCCTTGACAGCTAGGTACTGACTAGGCCTTGATAGCTAGGTACTGACTAGGCATTGACAGCTAAGTACTGACTAGGCATTGACAGCTATAGACATTGACTGTAGGCACTACAACTTCTGCTCTAGTGCCAGCGAAAGCACTAAAAAAGCAGGTACGGATAACAATCGTGAAACTCATTATTAAGAATATCCTTGTCTCTTTATTATTGAGAAGTGGAAACTAACAGAAAGATTATGGGTGGTTTCAAAACATACCAAAATGTTCTCTGAACACTAAACTGTATCAATTATTATAACATTATCAGTTTTACTAGCCATGCATCAAATATATAACTTTTATGTCGAATAAACAAGAAGAGGCTTTATTATATATACGATACCTTACATCACAAATCGCTGAGGAATAGTTTAGGTTCTCTGTCAGCAAGGGAACCAGCGATGTCATTTGGGTTGCTTAAAATACTGATAGACAGTAGTTAGAAAGCATGACAAAAATAAGTACCTATTGTTCTGTTTGCTGACTGCTCAAAGGTATTTTACAGAGTATTTCATTGTGGATGACTCTAGATTTCGACGTTCCCAAGCATCTAACACGGCTATTCAAACGGATTTATGATAGTATATGTAGAAGCGACACATTTCGCTTAAAAATATGTTAGTCAAGGTTGCTTGATCTCACCACTGCTTTTCAATACTATAGAAAAGAAGATCCTGAGATGTTTCGTGTAAGACGAAGTAGAAAAGATAGTTTAGAGAGCTTAGTTTTAGCAACAATTGAAGCAAAAGGGAGATGAGGGAAAAAAGGGTTGAATGTATGAATGACACCATTGAATGTGAAGGAGGTACATAATTAGCAAGGAAGCATGCCTACAAGTGAGTATCAACATTCTCAGATGAGCCATGATGAAGTGAACTGGACTTAATTTTATTTTTAAACGTAAGGCACATGCGTTTTACTATTTGTTTTATCATGAAAATCCAATTTAAAACTCAATAACTGATCCGGTATATTTGAAGTCTTATAATTCTAATGTTATAAAATAAATAATTGTTTATTTATTTTTGAGAAATTTTCTCTAGAAAAAAACAATGTGTGATATCATTTGAATATTAATTTAAAGCAAATTTAAGTCATCGTTTAATAAATTTCTATTAACCTGGAATACGGTCATTACGTGATTAAATTAGTTATATAATATTTCTTTACACTGATATTTGAAAAATAATTTAGAAAAATATAAGGTTTTCAATTTAAAAATTTTCTCATTATAGGTTTGTCTCAAATTCAAACCATGCTAATTAATTTAGTATGTCTATTACGTCGAAAGACGTGTATATCCCTAGGCAGTATAGTGAAATAAGAAAAATATTATGATTTTGTTTTAAATATTATAGTAATATGTATGTATTATTGCGGAAAAATTTCAGCATAAAATAAATTACACTTGCTTTCTCATTTATAATCAAATATGACATGCAGGTCAAATAATATGTTTTCTGCCCAAACATGTATAATTAATAAACTTGTTAAATACATGTAGTTAAATTTTGCATTCAACTGCGTGTGATTAGATGGATAAATACTGTTATTTAACCTAAACGCGCTTCCCAATAATTCAATTGCTTTTTATTGTCCATATCTCCAAATCCAATCATCGAAAGAATTTGAAAAGTTACTATGTTAAAAATATATTATGAGTTCAACATTATGTAAAAGTGTCAAAGAAATTGTTTGAGTAGCATAGACACCTCCAAGAATTTTGAAAAGCGGGTGTTTATAGAATGTGTCTTAATTTTTCCGTTCTCTGGTTAAAAAATAAGGAAAAAACGAGACAATTTTACTCGGGGTAGCCATTTTCATAATCAAGTTGTACTAGATAAAACAAAATATTTTAACTTTTAACTGCAAAGAATTTGACTTTTAAGATTTTTTATGTCATAATACAGTTTAAATAACGTTTAGTAACGAATAATTGTCTATGCAAATACATGGATACTTCATTCAATAAATGAATGAATACATTAAAATTTTGTAAAATTATAATAAAATTATAAAAATGTTCTTAGATTGTCTTAGAAATCACTAAATAAACTTATTTTCAGAGAATGACGGTATAAAAAATCTTGTATCGTGACCCTCAATGGATGTGCGATAATGAATTTCGTTCTGAAGGTTGCAAACCTCATTGCAGGAAAAGTCAATAGAACTCGTTTTTTCCGATGTTTAATTAAAAATTACATTAAAATGCGAAAGTAAAAGGGCACTGGTATGGAGAGCGTTAATATATTTGACTATAATTTAAGTTCAATTAAAACATTGAAAAATATATTATTATAGATTGACAATGATTGGCAAATATATTAATATAATTATCAAAGTTAATTTAATAAATATGCATATTAATTATCCATATTAATACCACACAATAAGAAAAATGTAGTTCGATAGTACATTAAAAATATATTTCTTTTCTATCTAGTCATATTTGTCATTTACTTTACGCTACCTGATAATTTGCTTGATATTTTGTATCTATAATGCGTTGTACTTATAATTTATTTGTACTTATAATGTACTTTATTAGAGCAAATATTATTAGAAATAATTCATTACAATAATATCGGTTTGCTTGAATATTAGCATGAATTATACGATTTCCATTTTGATGGACCTTCTCTTTTATTTTGTAAATTGATTACGCTTTGTTGCCTAAAATTTAGTTGACCGCTACTTTGTTACTTGTATATATGCAATTATGAGAATTATGAAGAAAACAAATTTTTATACATTTCTTTGTGAAAAATAAGTGAGTTGATAATGATAATATCTTTTTGCTTAAGAGTGTATTATATATGGCATTTATTTGCATTTATATCTATGCGCTACTTAATTATCGACCAAAATTGTTTTCCATTAGTAAGATTATATAGATTAATAAAAAATAAGAAATAAGAAATAATGACATATTATATAATTTTCATTTGTGTTGAAATAAATGTAACCAATCTAATTGTACAACTAAAACAAAAAATCGACGATAGCTGTAAACAAGTGGTAGGAGTAATAATTATAATTACAATAAAAATATATTAAATATAGAGAAATGTGAAGGTTTGTAAATAAATTTATTCAAACTACAAATGTCCTAATAAAGATTTAAGTTGTATTCGCCATTAATAGTTATTTAGGCATGGGATTTTCCATTACTAGTTAAGGAATAACATGCTACAGATTGACAATTTACTTTAAAAGAAAACAGCTAATTGAATAGCTGATTACATTGTTATTTTTCTTATGTTATAAAAACTTGATATAAAACCTGAGAACACCTTCGCTTATAACTAAATATACATGCGATGTAATTACTCCATATTCCAATACTATTTGAAAGACATTCAGAAATAATAATTTCCACATTTATAAATCTACCTTTGAAAACGCATTAAATTACTTTATTCATTCATTGCCTATTTTGATACTTTATTTTAGCAATAGTAAAAGTTAAAGTGAGCTCTTGTCTTATGTATCGAGGTGCATACATGCCTGCATATGCCTGTAACACACACATTACAATATTTGAGACCATTTCAGTGTTTCGAAACGAGAATATTGATATCGAACATTTTAAACATTCAAAACATTTTCAGTGTTTCGAAACGAGAATATAAATATCGAACATTTTCTCAATATACCTGTAGTTTACGAATATAAAATGTCAATACGAATGGCTTAAGAATTATATATTTTATGGTATACGCATATGTATAGTTATACTGACACTTAATATTACAATCAATGGATTTAAAATTTATAATATAAAGGAGTGTTTCAAAAAAGCGTCCCTTTAGTTGTCAGGTTGATATGAAGAATCATCTGAATTCTGCTTCACGTGAGTTATCCGTACTAAGATATTACATATTTTACTGCTTTAACAACAAATATTAATCCCTGTGGGCGAATCATTGACATATACGACACTAACACAATACAAAATATATTTTTTGAATAGCTGGCGTACATAAATTTACATACATACATATGTACTAGTCGTTTGTGTTCCACATCTATAGGACTTAATAATTTTGGGTCTGAGTATTAAGGTATATTGGCGTCTTTCGGGAATTTGGATCAACCTACTGAATTAATTCGAACTGACTGAAACACGAGATGTAACTCTTAATTATATCTTATTTCTGATATTGGTATATATATATATAGATAGATATTTGACGTATTACCATGTTGATATATATATTTTTCACATAATCAATTTTAAGAGAACATTGTATTTCATAAACAAAATTATCCAGTTTTACATGTTAAACCATTGTGAAATTTATAAAGGGATATGTGTAGCTATGATTCATATTAGTAATACGTAAATTTTGTTACTATACTATACAAAAATAGATTAATAAGAAATTACTGACAAGGGTCAATTGTTTATATAGTAACAAAATAATATACTTACCTTGAGTATATAGGTATTTACCTAATTACTAAAAACTCATTATAGTAAAATATTTAACATTTCTTAAAGTTATTAGATATATATTATATATCTGTATTATGAATAATACTTTATTGAAATATACAAATATGTATAACATCTACTAATTAAACATCTTAAAATATTCGGCATCTATTATTCAACATTGTATTGACTTATTTGTGCAAATAATATAGGACCTACTACCACAAATGTGTTATTTATAATGTATAAACTTAGTTAACATATACATTTATTGAAATATAGTTTTATCTATATACTCGTATATATGTGGTTATAAATAAATCATGCTGAAATATTGAAACATTATTATTTATGACAAAATTAAATATTCAAAGTAGGAAACTTAGTTAAGGTGTGTTCACACGAAGAAAACGTTTAGTTTATTTCATTTGATTCTTTCGTTTAATCCGAGTAAAATTACTGACTATTTCGTCTTCTCATAATAATTTCGTCTTCTATGTATAATAACAGAACGAGCATGGGTGCTCTTATTAATTTGTACCTCTATTTATACCTTCGTTAAACTCTATACTAATCCTGTTTATTACATGATTTACTTACCTGCCTTTGTAAGCCTAAAATGGGAAACGTTTCTCATTGAAGCTAAACATAACAATGTAAGTATTTTACTATTATACTTTTTTATATATTGTATTAGACGATTTAAACATACATTTTAAATGCTGCAAAATGTTTGATTCAAATTAATTAAATTTAAATTCATTAAAAACACTGAATGAATAAATATACGCCAACAAATAGTGATTGAGTTATAAATTGATGACAAGATTTTAAATATTGATTTAATCGATAACCTAAATACCAATAAATTATTTCGATAATCAAAAAATAAATCATATTTACTATGAACAGATTGTGACCATTAAGCTTATTGTACTACATAATATAAATTCAACCATTTTATTAGGAAAGTATATTGAACATTAGTTTATATTCGATATAAACTGATATTCTATACACCTAACTTACCTAGTCTAGTGTCAATCTCAGTATGATATAGCAAATAATTATTTCCTATATATTTCGTAGAAAGGGAATTTTACTCCTAATAACCAAAATCCAATATACCTAGGTTAACGAAACAGATTTAAAAAAACTTTCACTGGCAGAATAATCGGAATTTTTTGTTACGATATTCATTATTTCCTGAGTGCTTAAATCAGGTTGAACTTCCAATTTGAAAATTTATTGTTACATATACTGTGCTAATGATTTAGTTTTGTAATATTATATCTCGTATCGTTATTGATTCGGATATTTAATGACTAAACACTAACCCAAAGCAATTTCAGTACCTACATCATTGTAAACACAATAAATTGCCCAATAAAATCCCAGATTGCTAGTCCGGTCAGATGGATAGTAGTTATTTTTCCCATGTCTGCAATTATACCTTATTATTTAATACTTACTTATGGGGCTGTCTAAAAACAGCGTCCGGACAACAAGTTACTTTTGATAGAGAAATTGAAAGTGGTCGCCCAGTAAGTTATAAAAGGATCAATCTTGTTGAAACAGTAAGAGAGGATTTAAGAGAGGAACCTCGTCTCAGCTGCGAAGCTCTCGCAAAACGTCATGACACAAGTTTCTGTTATATGATGTATCACATTCGAACAGAAAACTTGTATTTTAAATGTGTCAGTGATCGGTTTATGTCAATTTATGTACATTGACCCCGGACATCAAGGCTGAACGATTTAGATGTGCAAAAGAGATATTAAGAGTCCACCAGTGCGAGAAAAATACAAAGAAATCTTATTGTTACAGACGAAAAGTTTTTCAATGCGCGTTCAATTGGATCTCCTTCTACATGGACAAATTGGGTTTTGCTGATGGAGATGGGGGTTGCAAAAAGACACCATTTGGGCAAACGTTTAGTTACTGAAAAGAAGTTATTTCTTGCTCAACCATGGTTGGCACTAATTTTAATGGATTGAGCTACTCAAAGGTTTTTAATCCTGGTAATACAGCTGATTCGGAAGTCTACATATCTTTTTTGTCTGACTTAATGAAGGAATTCAATAATTATTTCCTACAAATTGTAAGGACAGCGTTGCATTGGGAAAATGCAGTACTTTATCACGATAATGCCAGACCGCATACTTTTAATGAGACAAGGAACTTTCTTCAAGAACACAATTGTACATGACTGAAACAACCCATTTACAGTCCTGATTTCAATTTCTGCAATAGAATGGTATTCCCTTAACTGGAAAGGGAACGTAAAATATTTACTTCAATACTACTGAAGAGGTAAAAAATACTTCCTGAATGAGAATCTGCCACTTAACTATGCACAAATTATGGAAGGACAATTTAAACAGCTCAAAATACATTTTCAGAAAGTCATTGAAGCGGAAGGCAATTATATCTGACCATCTGACTATATCTATGAACTTATATGTGACATGTTAATTGTATTTGTTATTATTGAACTATTTACCTATATAATATTTTTGTTAAAAAACGCTGTTTTTTAGATACCCCTATATTACATTTAAAATTCCATAAATTGACTTATATTTTCATATGACATTCCATGTTCTTTACCTTATAAAATAAAACTTCGGTAATAAAGAAAATATGTGTAAGGTTTCTTGTTCATTATTTTTATATTTATTTTTATTTAAAATTTATATTTCGACTTTTGTTAATTCTACTATATAAATTGTTGGCCTTTTTCTGTTTTGCTTACACAGATATTTGTAACTATACGAGTATATTATTGCACAACTTAACAAAATGAGAACAAACTGCTTTGTGTTATAGGAGGAATATTCACTTAAGCATACAGTGAACAGGATTTTCAATTTTCTATTGCCCCCACAATATGCAGTTCTCTGTGAGTATGTGTTATATGGTTATATTGAAACATTTTCTCTATTGACTTACCTGGACAACTAGAAGGGAACAATCTCTTTGTCATACCTTAATATATTCATTTAATCTATAAATGTGGATCCTTTAGGTAGAATACCTGGCACGCATATCTGTCGCATACATTTATACTGCCGAATGGAACCGATTTTGAGACTATTTGATAGATTGCAATATACATAGATATAATCAAAGCTTATTACAATTGACCTAAAGAAGTGCGTGCTCTTGTATACATGGTCAGTATATATATATATATATATATGTATCCCGAATAATGTATTTAAATTTGTCACTGGTTTTCTTTTAATCAATATTTCTTTGTTGTGCTGCTAAGAAAATTACGTGACACCGCAAATACCTCTCTTGTAAAACACCGAATGCACGCGCATGTTTATATAACAAGTATATAGAAAACAACGACGAGAATAGAAAGGGACGGACGAGTCGCAGATAAAGTATTCAGGAAACATTCTGCAATTAAATAAGTAGTGAGTCCACTATATAAGAAATGTGTGTAAGTGAGGTTTTCATTTAAATAGGTGGGTAATATATTTTTATTGTATTTTATGAATTATCATATACATAAAGATATAGGACTAGAGATTTATAATATAATATAATAGTATATTATATAGTTTTATATTAGTATAATATAATATCTACTATAGACATAATTGTAAATATTTACAATTATATTATCTTGTTATTATACCTAACTTTAAATTCGAATCCATTGAAATATTTTGCATTAGGCAAGTCAGTTAATATTTTTAGACAATTCTAAGTCATCAGCATAACTTGTAAGCATATAATTAACACGCGGGATTTATGTATATATTAATGGAATATTGCATATTAGTTGTTAACTACTTACTTATTCATTTAATTTTCGTTTTTAATTATGTTTCATGAAATGATAATTATTATTCTGTTCAAGACATATCAAATTTTTACCAAAAAATCAATAATATTTTTACATTATGTATCATTCCTATGAACCATTATTTTGGGGTATAAACGCAAATTACTCGTGATATCTATCAGTATTTGTGTAAGAAACAATCTTTATCACTTATATGTCAAGCTTCTGAAATAATATTTTTTGTCAAAAAAGAATTATATATGAATAAAACGTTATCATTCTATAAATAAAAATAAAAATATAGCCATACGGAATTGTAGTTAATTGCAGTTGAATTTAAACAATTCCAGACCTTAAAAATGCATTAAAAATGACACACGTATATTGAAGCCATATAATTGTATGTAGAAAACAGTTCTTGTTTTGTTTAGTTATGTGACTTACTTTTTATATATATGTTTTTTGTTCGAACTTTATTATTTTCCATATTGTTCATTATTGAATAAACAATTGTGGGATAGCCTAATAAATAAAAGGTATTAATAATTCGAAAATAATAATATATACGCATTATTAGACAACATAAGTATAAAACATGCACAAGTACACAATTTTGTTGTTGTTGTTTTGTAACTTGTAGGATACAAATGGTATTAATTGGAACATTTTGAACCATAATTTAACCAAAGGGAAATAACAATTCGAAAGAATTTCTAATTTGTAATATATAAATCTTCAGAGAACCATATTGTTTTAAACAACTCATCGATATGAATTTCTGCTATGTGACTTCAAATGGTGTTATAATCCTATGAATGCAATTTGTTTATTCTTTAGCGTCAAATTATTAAATTTAAAAATTATAAACACTAAAATAAAAAGTCCTGTTTTGCGGCAAACGATAAAAACTATAATTAATTTTAAATTATAATAACTCAAATATTTTGGGTCGCACGCCGTAATTTTATCATATGAGCATTAGTGTTATAGTATTCTCGATGTAAAAAGCTTGCACTTGACATTATTACATATTATCACAATCCAAATAATATAAGACATCATTTTCGTACAAAACATTTTTGAGTCGATATGAGTTCACCGACTTGCAATCCTTCACTTTTTGATCATTTAGCGTGATAATATTTAGTATTGTTTATTAATCATATATTAAGAAGTCTAATCATATGAAAAATATTATCAAAAACACATAAATTTGAAATACGGAGATTAATAAATATTGTCATTTCTATTTTTATTATGGTCTTCATAAGGTTTTCTAACCCACCTAGGGAAACTCTCTTTATTGTAGAGCTCTTTATTTTTGGTCCATTTGATAAAGTTTGGAATTTTTATGGATGCTTGACAATATACACTTTCTTTTATTGCTGCCTGTGAGTTTGATTTCATTTTTCTATTAAAATCATTTAATATAATCAATTTAATCATTGTGTTATTCTTTCAATCAGTACAAAAAACTTTATTAGATTATAAAGAAATTTTAATTCGGTTCTAATACCTATTTATTATCTATTACAGAAAAATAATTGTAAAACTTCATGAATTTTAAACTAAAATATGAGTCGTAGGATATTTTCAAATTTTATGATCAATGTGATTTTATTAGTTGGAGTTGTTTTATTAGGAAAATTGTGATGACTGTAGACAATAATAATTATTATTGCTAATTAATAAGTAATATTTAATTAATCATATATTTAGTTAGTAATTAATTATTAATAAACTGTAAGTATACCTATAACTAATTTTTCAGATACAGAAATTACTTACATGTTAGAAGCCAGAAATTTAATGTACAATAATTAACACTGATGACATTTGTTTCATTATATTATATTTTACCAATAAGAAAAACATTTTATTATTATTGATGGCTATGGACGAATAAACCACAATTCTTATTTTGGAATAAATGTTGTATATATATATTCAATTCTTATCTTACTTAACAATGTTTGTCTAATAAATTCATAATTGCCAGTTTTCATTTATTTAAGCAGCATTTAGTTTAGAAATAGCGCCAGATAATTTAACCATATGATTTGTTAATTAGTTCTAACAATAATTTAATATATTTCACTATTTAAACAGTCTTAAGAGATATGCTTGTAAAATATTTTTTAAATTTTAAAGAAGGAAAGTACAATTAAATTAATTTAAAGTTTTATCTTTTTTACTCTAAATAAATTGATAATACAAAGGAAAAGGATTCTCAACAATGTTATTCAAGTAATACGATACCAATTTTCGATATTGCTGATATATTTAAAACTATTTAGAAGTATGTGATGTAATATTATTCAGTAGCTGATTTTATCCTGAATGTCTAGTATATCTTGAAACCATTAATAACTACTATAATAAAACGTATGTACATATTATGCACAAAAAAATGAACTTTACTTAACAATACATCCATATGGTAAAAACTGCTTTCAGTAGTAGGGAAGGAGCGGCACGGTCACAATTGCGTTGGCGGGAGGGGGGGGGCT
>JAYRBW010029515.1:0-12238 GCA_036023295.1 Invenusta paracnida
TAACAGTAAGTATAACACTAAGTACTGTTATCCACAAGCAAATAACAGTATTTTACTGTTATTTTTTTTAGTGTGTAAGAGTGGTTGCTCTATGTTTAATACTCTGCACAAAAAGCTGTTAATTTGCATTGGAACTAAATATAATCTAACGTATCCTTTTTGGTTCCAGTTGTAACTATATTTTCTAAAAACATTTATAAATCCATTTTTAACCTAATGGGTAAAGACTAATTCACATTTTACTGTAAATTAAGTGTAAGAAAGCCGGTGATACTGTCGAAGGTCGATGCGAAGGTTTAACCTCGAAATATAAGCTGTAATTTAATTATGATTTTTATCCAGAATTAATTGTAATTCTAAAGTAATTATCAACAGCTTCACAGGTTTTCTTATTTAATTTAGTCTAATCAGATGCTGTGAGGAGAGCCGACCTTTCTTAATACGCAGCTTATACTAATTGCCTACCTAAAAACTTTCCATTGGGTAAAAGTTTAATACAAATAGATGAAGATATTGTTGAAGGCCGTAGAACAATTGGGACTAGATGCAATATATCAACAAAAGTGAGTGCTAACCTGATATCGCTTGTGATCTGGTAGCACCATTAAAACGCGGAGTTTGTGATCTGAGAAAAATAAATAATAATATTATATTATAAACGAGATATTATATATTAATATCATATATATACCTATACATATTGAGATATCGATTACGAGAAAATGTATACGAGATAAATATTATTTAATAATGGTCAAATATAAAATGGATAGACAACGAATAAGAGTTGAATAAAATGAAGTAATAAGGAAAACAATGACACATATAATGAAGAATACCATATATAATTCACAGATATGTGCAAAATGAAGTTAACATAAAGTGGATAACACACAAAAATGTTTCAATGAAGAAAAATACTGAATAATGACATTTAACATATAATTTAAGAAAAAAAAAATGTAAATTAATTTAGACAAATAATATTTCTGCTGGAAAATAATTATCACGTCAAATTAAATTAAATTATTATTACAGTAAAGCCTTTAATAATTTTAGATTAAGTTGGAATTTGAACCGAAAATCTTTCATTTCTACACATATACGCTTAAAGTCTTACAAAGAACTATTATTACATATAAGAATATTATTTATATTATTTACAAAACGTGATTACAAACAATTCTGGTTTCATATTATATTTTTTTCAAATATATAAGCGCCAATAAGCTAAAAATGAATACAGCAATAATGTAATTAAATACGAAAATTGAATTAACTTTTTTGTATATTTTTATGATTTTTTGGATTGACAAGTCTCGAAAATAGTTTCCTCCTGTCGTTTTGTGAGGTGTCGTAGTTGTATTAGCATAGTATTAAAATAGATTAAACTATTAAATTATATTATAAGTAATGCAAAAACAATTCTATAATTATACTACATACTTGAAATATGCATAAGTTTGAACAACCGTCAAGAAATGTGAAGTTGTAAATAGCAGTAAGTAGAATACTACAACAACATATCAAAGTAAAATTTGAACAAGTCATTTGCATGAAAATTGGTCGAAATATAGCTTTCATCCAAAGAATATATTAATTCAGTAGATAACTACAAACTACATACACAAATAACACGCGTTTTCAAAGTACTTTCAATTCCACAAAGTTTTTGGAGTGTTTTATTCTAGTTATTCCCTGATGTTATGTGTTTCAGGTATATTGGAACACAAAGTATTGACAAGTATACTAAGAAAGTGGATTTAATAAACATTTAACAAGAAGATGGTGCGATAATCTAAAAAGTGAATAAATAAAGATATAAAACATAAACACAGAAAGATATAAACATTTTGAGACAAGGATCAGTGCTTTTATATAATATAAATGAAACAAAATTGTTCATAATCATAATTTATGTGCAATTTCATTAGACTAGTGATACTAAGTACGTGATACTAAGTAATACTCACAAAAATGAATATTTTCATCTAAACATTATTATCTGGATGAAACAAAGGGAAACACCATAAAATACAAATATATATCATCTCCAGTAAACCAGTAATAAAATGTTTAAAAATTATTTATAAAGTAATTAGTACAATATTATATGTTTGCTCTACATTTTCAAATTATTCTAGATAACAAAAATTCCTTAGAATTTTTCAAATAATAATAGAAATAATTAGAATTAACATTCTACTGAAATATGGTAATTTACGTAATAAATGGATAATTTAATATACGAATATATTTATCTGGATATTATTATGAAATTATCAAGAAGTCTATAATACAAAGAAATATAGCATAATAAAACTATTTACAAGCGAATATTCTTCTTTAAAAAGATCAACATGGGGCACATGCAATAAGAATGTTGTGTAGAACAATTGTAGAGCAGAATTTTATTTAAAGTATAATTAAAGATGAATATTCATAATTATCGATCAAAGCCAAAAATATGTTCGCACTCGATAAAACAATTTTGAGTACTTAAATAAACCACTTTTTATGTGGACGTCACGAAGATTTGTTACCAATGAAAAGCTATTTTAATCAGTTTCAACTGCAAGCAGTGCACTGCTTCAGAATCACCTGAGCCCGCCAGGGAGTAATTTAAATTCTTCTTAGTTTCATATAATAACGCATTGTAAGTTTTCGTAAACAGTAAAATCTATTTTTTACATATGACCGGATCTCATTAAACTATAATTAATCAATTGGTTTGTTTAATGTTATTGAAAATTAATTAGTAATGTGGAGGCAATTAAAATGTTCATAAACTACAAAAATACAATTAACCTGATTTAAACATACGAATCAACATTACTAAGTTTAACTGTTCGTTTGGATAAATACAAATCACGTGAACGAATGCCTATTATTTGAATGCCATCACAATCCTTACAAGAGCTTACAGGCAGACAAAAGTCGAACCTCATTCCTATCTCACTCCCTATGGACTACATGCTTAGTCCAGTCAGTGAATCGAGATGAGCTTACAGTCCATTAGTCGCAGTGGCCGGTCGAGCGGCCGGCGCAGATCCCGTTCTGCGCATCTCACGGAGACCCACCGCGATGATCTCCTCCGGCTTCTTGGTGGAGTTGCCAGCCGTCCAGACTCGATCTATCATGGGCACGCGGGGCAGTAGTGGCGCTTCCGGTTCGGTGTACTTATACTTCCGTTCGATGTCCGCGAGAGGACGGATCTGTGGATTCCGTGAGAGTGATAGGCCAATGAAAAGGCGTCATGTCACCCAAAATGTTACGTAAGTTAATCAGATAACTGAAACTGTTTAGTAATTTAAAAAGTCACTAATATTTGTATTTGTTATGATTTATAGATAGATATCTAATTAGGTTCTCTAGCAAAGCAGTGTCCGATTTTTAAAATAGGCAAAGTTCAAAATAGTAATGATGCAGGGTGACCGCAACTTAATTGTGTCATGTTACTAAAACGAAAATATGCCAGTCTCCATCCTCTTCTGGCAGAACCTTCATATAAAATAGAATCCTATTCTGAAATCAGCTTCGTCAGAATACTTGCTCAAAATACTATCGAGAACATGAAAGAGACATTTTTTCTGACAAAAAGATTAATTATTTTGTAATCATCCAGATAACCTAGTTATGCTGCATTTTAAGCGGATAGGAATTAACTTTACTACACTTCTTCATAATGTAAACAAAATAACCCTTTTTTATACATAAAGCTACAAAATTGTGCTACAATTTTAATGTTTGACAAAATGTATAAAACGTAATTACGACACCATTTTGAAATACTCTTAATAGATGTGAATAAAAATGTTTTTAACTGTCAGAGCAATCCTGCTTTATCCAGTAATATAACAACCATAATTCTCTACTTTTTCTATTACCTGTAATCGATTACTTACTTTGAATTTCGCCTATCCATTTTTCGAGTACAAAATTGGTTTTAACTGCAATCTATATTAATTGTAATAAGTATATAATTTGTGAATTATGACCCAAAATAAAATAAAGTACGATGTATCGTTGGAAGCTTAATGTTTATAGTTTATTATACTATACAGGGTGGCCCATAAGTCAAGAAACCTAGGAATTAAAAAAAAAGTATATAGGACACACATAGGATTCCTTATTTGAGGGTATAAACCACAGATACAATTTATTTACACCTTATTTGCCGACAGAATTGCCGATACTGGAGCCAATCTAATCCTCATTGGTTCGATGACAGCAAGATACACAGTCCAGGTAAAGTCATGGTATGGTGCGGTATCTTTGGCACACAAATTATTCGCCTTTTTATCGATAGAAATTTAAATAGAGCGCAGTACCTAGAAATGTTACAATAATCTATCATGCCTTCCTTGTAGCATATGCTTAAATTTGGTTAAAATAAAATGTTTCTAAAATTCCTATGTTTCCTGCCTTATGGGCCACCCTGTATAATAAATATGGCTTTATCACTGAGTTTATTCTAACCTTGTCGATCCACTGGAATAATTTAGGCTTAACTCTGTCAATGGGAAGAATTCCGCACATAATGTGAAGGCCACATTGTAAGGTGTACATCTATAAAAATTAAATTCTATTTCTAAAAAGTATCCGTATAAAAAACAGGTGGCAACACATTGTCGTTAATTACATAATAATAAATTTAAAATAAGCTAATTAGCAAACTAATTATATAAGTATATATTAGTATTAGTAATATATAAATATAAAGTATTGGCAAAGGTAAATAAGAGAAAATATTGTAAAAAAGTGTAGAATAGTACCATGTACTCCAAAACATCTTCAACTATAGAAGCGCATATTTAACAACTTACATTTCGATATTTCCTGAATAACTTCCGTGCACTCTGATCAGTGTAATCAATCGCATTGATGACGATGTTAGCCATTCTTGCACCCCAGACGTTCCCTGTTGGGTGCTCGTAAACGATGCTAAACACAGAAACATGCGAACACAGTTCATGAGGACACTGACACAAGGAAAAGACAAATACACTAAAAACAAGAAAGAATTAAAGCAAATCGTATAACAAGAATTGAACAAGAACAATTTTGAAGATCATAGAGACTCCCTTACTCTTCTCCCGTCATCATGCCAGGCAGACGCGTCTTTCTCATGCTTAAAAGTGACATATGTGTAAAACGTGTCTTTTAATACATATTTTCGGAAGTGAAAAGTTATATATTTTTTTGTTTTGAGGTGAAAAAATTGAAAATTATTTAAAAAAATAATAATTGAATAGTAGCAGGAAGGCTTAAAAGATAGTCAACATTATACCAGTTGAACAATATTAACTGAATATTATTATATTGATATATAACAATAATATAACTATAAAACGAATATTAATTAATTCAAAATACTTAAGAAAAAATAAATTTTTTAAAACGAAACCAATTTGGTAAAATCACATTACAATAAAATCATTTATATGCTTAATATAAATATAACGAATATAACTTATAATGTAATTGTTCAACATTGTTAGCGGGTGTTGAAGATAATTATTAAAATAACTTTAAAGGTTATCTTAATAATTATGATGTAATTCATAATCAGTAATTGAATTAATAACAATATTTTGTAAATTAACAAATGCAAAAATGTGGTAAAAATAAAGATACAGAAGAAGTAAAATATGATACAAAGTTATGCAACAAATTATAAAAACTAGTAAATTATAATGCAAAGAATCACAACAGATCAGAGATTGTAGTATAATGAAAAAATAATGCAAAATAAAAATGTTAGTGTTTAATTTGAAGAAATGTTTTGCATAAATTATATAATATCAAATGATTAAAAACAATAAGAATGTATATTTTATACATATTTTATATTTATTTAATTATTTTTTATTACTGTTCTGATGTTATATTAGTTATCCAACTATGTATAATTTACAATATCTACAATAATATATTTTCATTTATATGTATATCACTTAAGCTTAATAATTAGATAGAAACTATATATGCCATTTTTGTCAATATGTATATTTTAGTTTTTTTTATAATTGAAACATGAAATAATATATTATTAAATGGAACAATTATTTCGAAAATATATAGCATGTTACAATATTATAATAACCATTCAACATCTTCAAGGCTTATCCAGGATAACATGTAGCAGTCATGACAGCACTGCGGTAGAAGCTCCTGTTTCGTGCCATTCTTCCTGCCTGCTGTTGTTTGATCCATGTTGATTGTGTCATTGATTCCCTGTTCCAATCACATCCTTAGTCGTCCTCGGCCTCTTCAACTTTTCCTTTGAGAATGTTTTTTTCTAGACTCTCATGTCTCTTGATGTGACCAAAATAGTGCAGCTTTAGCCAGTGTGTAAAATGTAACAGCCAATCAGACTCTACTCCCAACACTTTCAGAATTGATTTAGTCATACTTTGTGCTGCCCACGGAATGTGCAGAACCTTTCTATAACACTTCCGTTCAAAAACTTCAATTATGTCAGCAGTAGATGCTGACATGGCTGTCAAAGCTTTGCACCCATAGATTACCACAAGCAACACCAGTGACCATATCATTTCGAGTTTAAGTGTCTTAGAATAATAAGGATTTTTATAATTTTATAATCCAAACAATGCATGTTATTTACAGTAAAAGTGTGTATGTATTATGTACATACATAAATATATATGTAATTATTAAAGCAATTATCAGTAGTGTACAATATAGCACAGTATAATGTAGTGTATTATGTGGAGGTAAGTATAGGTGTAAATGACATATTGCTTAATATATGGCAATTTATTAAATAGAATAGGGTGAAATGTATAATTACTACTCACTATACACTAAATATCGTATATATTACATGTCGTGTATATATATACTATATCAATATTCATCAGTGTTTGTTGTTTTATGGATTTGTTTGGAAAGGATTGCTGCAAAGGAGGAGACCTATCAAATTGCAGATAGCTTTAGGGTGATTGTTTCAGTTTTTATTGTTTAAATAGAGAAGAATTTCATTAGTACTCGTACTAATTGTTTAATATATTTCCTTTTCTGAAAGAAGTTGGTTTGTATACTTTTTGATAAATGATTTAAATGAGTTTAACTCTTTTATGTTGTTTGTTAATTTATTCCATTCGACAACTATATTATAGGATTTTTTGCCTATTTTCTTTTTGAATCTTCTTATTTGTAAGTTATATTTATGTATTCTACTAGATACTTGTATTTTATGTATTTTTTCCATAGTAAGCTTGGAATGTTTTCACATTTTTGTTATAGTATAATATAAATTTTACTTTTTTCAATTTTAATTATGTTATTTACTGTAAGTATATTTTCCTTCTGTATACATTATTCTTTGTGTTTTTTTTTAATAAGACGTTTATATTTTTGTTGAATTTTTTTCTATTTTTTCTATATACAAAATTTAAACATTTATTGGTAGCCTTCCATAGATACTTCAGATTTTCCCCTGTTTTCATATCTATTTCCATGTGCCTTCGAATTTCAGTTAAACAATTGCCATTTGCTTTTATCAATTATCATAAGTATTCAAATTTGTCAAGACTCTACACTTGCTCTTCATTTATTCTAAAGTTAAATGTATCCTGCCTGCACTTGTCTATTTTCATAAGTTTTGTCATGGTTACATTCATTTTCAGACTAAATGCTTTGCTATGCATGTTTACTGCCTGCAATATATTACTATGCTCATCCACTGTTCTCAAAAAACTACTGTATCATCTGCATATCATAACTCAGGTATTTTCTTTCCTCCAATGTCTAACTTACTGTAATCCTGTCTTTCTTCTTTGACTAAAAACATTATATATTATGTATAAATATTGAATAGTTGTGGTGAGATAACACATCTTTGTCTCACTCCCTTTCTGACATTAAACCAGTCTGTTGTGCCCTGCTCTAGCTTCACCCCTGACTGATGTTCTTTGTAGAGGCTTTCAATAAGCATAATTAACTGTTTTGAGAACATAATTTTTCTCATTATTCTTTATAGATCACAATGTTTCACACAATCAAAAGCCTTAGAGTAATCGATCAAGAACATAAATAATTTATTGTCTTAACATCTATATTCAAGTTTTTCCATTTTGTTAAACTCTCTGCATTTTTCAAAAATCATTCAAAGGTTGAAAATATGATCTGTTGTTCCCCTTCCTCTTCAGAACCCAGCTTGAGCTTCATCTATCTCCACTTCAAGCTTTCTCTCTAGCCTCTTTATCAGAATTCTTAGCATGATTTTTCAAGTATTGCAGATTAACAAAGTAATACAGTAGTTAGAACACAGCTGCAGATTACCTTTCTTTGGAAGTGGTATAAATATAGCTCTTCTAAAATCAACTAGCCATTGACCTGTTTCTCAAATCTTATTGCACAGTTTGGGCATGATACTTATCTCTTCCTCTTCACTTGCTTTCAGTATTTCTGCCAGTATTTCATCACAACCTAGAGATTTGCAATTCAATAAGTAATAATAAATGGTTTTTAATGTTTATTAAATAAAAATTTAGATTTAATTTAATTGCTACATAAATATATAAACTTAAGACTAGTTGGAAATAGTAGTAGAAATTGTATTCAGTTATAAGAATCTTAACAAATACATGTTTTAGGTGAATTTTGAGTTTTACCTATATATCTCATGATGTTAAATATATAGGACATAGGATAGGTTTAAGTTATTTAAATAGAAATTGGAACTTAGCACTTATAGGACATAGAGCTTAGTACAACTATAAAAAATAGAAGATAATGTTTAGAGTAGAACATATGATAGTACTTTAATTTTTGACAGCATTAAGTAACAATCCTCTGGTATGTTTTGACTTGATCCTATAGTGTTTTATTATTTAATAAATTATTGAAATATAATAATTAAATAGAAAATTATTTAACTTGCAATTAAATTAATCTGTCTATTTTGTATTTTAGAATAATAGTTTTGTTCTAAAGAATTGTTTAAAACTTTATATTTATTAGATATGAAAGAAAAAGTAAGGAAATGAATGTGAAAAAATGATTCATTATTATTATTAGAATTTTTAATGTTTATAAAAATTATATTTATTTATTTATAGTAGTAATGTAAGTATATTTAAGTTATTGTCAATGAAAATTGAAATATATAATATTGTAAATGATAATCTAGACTTTCTCTAAAGTGCTAATATTGTAGTAATGTATGTATATTAAAGTTACTGTTAATAAAATGGAAATATATAATATTCTAATTGATAATCTAGACTTGCAACAAAGCACTAATTGAAAAATTGAATAGTGACAAAAGGAGACAGATAATAGGTGTGTAATAAATAACTGACAGAACAGCTGACAGAAAGCTAGAATAAATTATTATAGTTAATATAACTTTTTTTTTCAGTAGCTATTGATTTTTCATTTTATTATCTTATCATTTTTATATCTGTCATTGGCTATAATCTAATTATATAATAGTTGTAATTAATTTAATATATATAGTTATATATATTTAATGTTGTTTTATTTATTATACATATTTAATTTGTAACTACTGCATTTGTCTAATAAAATCTGATGAAATATATTGCACTATTTAATTTAATTTGAACATTTAACTTTTGGCCTTACTCTTTCATTATAAAATTATAAATAAGAAAAATATTTATATAATATATATTCAGGTTATAACTTATATCACAAAATGTATTTTAGTCAAAATATATGCAGAGTGGTCAAGAATTCACTATGACTTTGGATTGGTAAGTGTTTTTTTGCTTGATTTTTGTTTGTAATGATTAATGAAGATTTTAAACATTAAATGAATGACAATGACAAAGTTATGAAAGACTGATGTGTTTCATCAGTGATATAATATGATTAATAACAGTCATGGATTGATAAGACAGTCATAGTCATAGATAATAACACTTGTAAATTATCCAGCTATATTTATCTTGTATGTTTTGTCTCAGAGTCAGGAATATTAATATTTTGATGTATACTGTATAGTTTTGACCTGTCCTGATCGGTAATCTCCAAGTTTCCCGCATTAAATTATTTTTGCTTTTTTTACCTTATTTTATGATTTTTTTAAATGTTTTTTTTAATATGAAAAACATAAATATCCATAAGTGTTTATAAGTGTTACAACAAGAAACATACATGAATCACAAGTAACATTAATATTATACATGATTCACAAGTAACAAATGACAAATCAGAAGTCATCTAATCCAATGGCAATACAGGATATTTCCAAAAAAGTTAATCTGTATAACACGGTGCCAGAGAAACTCCTGGAGGTGGGTAAGGATTAATACATAAGTATTAAGTATTTTACTTTACATATTAAATTAAGCATTTAATACATTAAAATAAATTGTAAAATAAAAAATAATAATTTAATGCGGGAAACTTGGAGATTACCTATGATATAACCATAAGCCATAAATATAAACAAAGCCAAAAACTTTGTACTACTTCTACTAGTTTATATTATTATTATGAGTTTACTTTATTTTAAGAATATCTCATTAAATTTATATTAAAAGTGACCTATTATTAAAAAATTATATGCTGGTATTTTAATATTAATATGAAAGTAATAGGTAATTTCCAAGTTTCTCCCATTAAATTATTTTTGCTTTTTTTAATAAGAAAAACAAATATCTATAAGTGTATAAATGTTACAACAAGAAACATTATACATGAATCACAAATAACAGTATACATGAATCACAAGTAACAAGTAACAAATCAGAAGTTGTAATAATGTCTAATCCAATACAGGATATTTCTGAAAAAGTCAGTCTGTATTAGGCGGTGCCAGAGAAACTCCTGGAGATGGGTAAGGAAGAATGCCTTGCTGGTTCCTCACATTGAATAGAACTTGATTTTACACATAAAAACAAAAAATAATTTAATAAAAAACCATTAAAAAAACATTAAAAAAGTGAAACTAATTTAATTTGGAAAACTTGGAGATTACCAAGTAATAATATATATTGTTAATATATACACATCCCTGGCCAAATAAATGCTGCCCCCTCTCCAAATTTCATTTAAAACATATTTTAATTTTATACCTTCAATTTTCTAAAAGTATATGTTATTCATAAATTGTTGACATAACAACTAAAAGGAATAAATCATCTAGTATTAGCCCTAAAAATTGAAAAGGACTGTTGGTACCTTCTCAAGGAGGAAAGAAGGGAAGACTCAATAAGGTATGAAATTCCCCCTGGCAGCAATCAACAACTCTATTTGTCTTGGCATGGAGTCAATGAGGTTCCATAATACTTGGACATCAATCCTCAACCACTGACATTGTGCTTCTTCCCATAAGCCATCCAAGACTTAAATAAGAGTATAAGACTTGAGTAAGACCTTTTCAACCTCTTTCTGAAGCTGGGACCATAGGTTTTTTATGGGGTTGAGGTCAGTTGATTGGGGGGGAGGGGGGCAAAGCAAAACTTCAATGCAATTTTCTTCAAGAAAATGCTGGATAACTTCAGCTTAATTATAACTAGCATTGTCCTGGTGTAAGATCAAGTTGTTCCCAGAAATATCTAATGGGATGAGGTATCACAAAGAAGTTCACAGTATGACCCAGCATTTAGATGCCTTTAAACAGAAGTCAGAGGGCAAGGTCCATCATAAGTAAAACCTCCCCAAACTTCCAACTAGCCACTAAAAGCATGCACAGTGGGGTGAATATGTTGAGGCTGCATGGCTGTTCCTCCTTGGCATTTGATGTACCTCTTCTGTCATGAGTTAACCAAGTGCATAGAAATTTCATCTGTCAAGATACAGTGACACCATTGTTTCAGAGTCCAGTGTTGATGCTGATGGGCCCATGCAAGATAAGTAGCTTGATGACATGCTATAATGAGTGGTTTTCACTTTGTAATTCTCCTATAGAGTCCAACACTCCTCAGACAACACTTCACATAGTTGCACTGGCTTGGACACCATGCTCAACACACATCCACTTTTACTGTGATAATCCTTCCCTATAAAGTACAATAGAGCAATTTTCCTTGGCTGCTTGAGGAGAGAGAAGTGAAGAAGTAAATAGACTGTAGACAGGGATTTCATGTCTATTACATTGATGTTATGCCACACAGCTGCAAGTATCAGAATATGTGCACAATGTCTGAATTGATTTTGTAGTATGAAGCCTGGTGTCACAACATTTAAAGTCTGATTTTTTATTAATATTGGAAGAACTGAGCTTGGCTGCTATATGCTA
>JAYRBW010029526.1:0-12238 GCA_036023295.1 Invenusta paracnida
ATTTTTATTTAGTTTTTTACGGTGATTCTAACAATATAAGTTTTGTTCTTACCAAACAAATAGGTAGTTGTCTATTTTACGCTAAAGTGAGCTATTTATATAACGTGTAAGATAGAGAAACAGTGGTTGCTATGCAAAATCTAGGCCCCTAGCAACGATTGCTATGTAAAAATATCATTTTTCTCATATCTGGGACATTTCCAATATATGTTGAAAATTTCTTCAAAATCGATTAAAGTTTAGGGTATGTTATTGGATCTGAACAAGAATAAGAATAATAATAACGAAAAAAGTCTATGTTTGCACTTTGATATCTTGGGTTCTATAATAATTATGAAGTTGAAAATTGACTCACTGATACATTTTCGGCGGCGCTCAATGATAAAATTTAAATCATTTCAAAATATAAAATAGTTTTTAAATGGTAGCGGTTTAAAAAATGACCGTTCTTGCGGTATTCTAATATACTCTCTGTACGTAGGTTGCTCGCATGAGCTGCATAAGCTAACAACCTACTACCTTAGGTTTAGATAATGATTATGCATTTTATCCTATATAGTTGACTTTATAAATTAAAATTCGTGCGTATTCAAAGTAATAGTTATTAAATTATATGCTTTTTAGAAGTTAATTTACAGACTATAATTTCATTAAAGCCTTGTTCATAATAATTATACGTAGATTATTCATTTCAATTTCAGCTATGGCTCTAAAATAACTAAATTTAATAAAGTGTAAATAAACTAATTATATATATATATATCTATGTTTATGACCAATGCTTTGAATATTACAAAAATAAAATCATATTATTAGGTATATCCGAAAATCAAGTATCTTATAAATATACCTATACAATGCAATATCTAATCTATATTTTAAAATATCCTTATACAATCTTTGCATTCGAAAATTGCACTTTGAATAATAATAACGTGCAAAAGTGCAAATAATTGATATATACGTAATTTTCTTCATTTCTCAAAATGTGTTGCTCCAAGGAATATATATATTTAACAAGGTTAAAAGCTCATCATAACTCGTTACATTGATGAAAATATAAATTTAAGAATTTTATACTGTAAAGATTTTGTTATTCCTCATATATAAGTGAATCATTACTATAAACTTATGTTGTCTATTGGCTACAACAGTTTAGAACGTACTTTAAAATTATTAGTTTTATATTTCAAACAAAAGTATGACAATTTACTTTTGTTTTTCTTTACTCCTGTAAATTAGTCAAAATAGCTGGCTTCGCTAAAACGGAAAATTATCACTTGTGATTTGCATAATTTATATAAAATTATAATAATTTAACAATATATATTTTAATAATTGCTACATTTAAATAAAATACCTTAAAATACTGTTCATTCCATCAATAGTTTAAATAAATGTAATTTTGAATAAAAGGAACAGTTTATAATGATGAACCGCAGTATAAGGTATTATATTTGTATATAAAATTATATAGGTATATATTGTATTTTTAGTGCTAATAACCTAGTTATTAAGTACAAGGACTATAATAAATAATAATAATGAATGTGATAATAATTTAAATACTACGTAGTTAAGTAGTCCCTGATACACAACTTATTATTTTTCCCAAATGTAATAAATGAAAAACAAAGAGGTAAGCTTCAATTTTATAATAAATAGGAAACTAATAAATAGAACACATGTTCATCTTATAATAAAAATAGCATATACGACACACCTTACTGCTTTTACAAAATAGTATATTACTTACTGCAACATATATATATTAAGTCAAAATAATTAGATCTTGTTTCTCATTATTATTATAAAAATGAGACAATAAACTTATCAAAAATCCTAAAAATCAAGAAACAAAATATTCATTGGATATGTTTATTTAATATGTCGATACAAAGTTATATCATTATAGTAACTCACAACAATACAATGTATAATTTAAAGTATCTTATCACGAGTATAGCAAGAGACAGGGAGTATCTCCAGTACTGTAGAACCTATCGCAAACACACTTATCGTGTCAAAAAAGAGAAGAAAATATGCGGATAGTAAACTGTAGTGTTCAATACTATTATATGGCAGTAAATAAGAATAGAGAGTATGAGAATAGCAAGCTAATCATAATCTACTGTATTAACAACAATCTTGAATCCAAAAGTAAAAGTTACTGTAGGTCTGCAGGCAGGTAGAAGAATGCCGATAATATCGGGAGATAAAAATAGCGGACGGAGGAGTGAAGAGAATAAGTTGGTTGGTTAGAAGGAGTGGATGGATGGACTTTGGGAGCCAGTCAATCAAACGATCGACCAATCTCAGTCAAACAGAGAAGAAGCCAGTTGTAGTCGTGACAGCAGTGTCAAACTAAAAGGGAAATTTCCAGATGAAGACAGCTCCATCTTCGCTCACTGTGATGATGATCTTCCTATTGGGACAGATTCGAACTCGGGTAATAGGGGTACTATGTCCAAGCCCAACGTGGGTTACATCTCCCTCGTTGTACTTCCACACCTGTGTGGATGAAGAGTGAAAGAGCGGAATGATTGGACAGTTTCAAACCGTTGTGTGGTAAATAGATGGTCTATGATAACATTGTAATGATCACTATTTTTATATAAGAGCTGAAAATGCATTAAATCCATAAACAAAAAGTAAGTACTATTTACTCTTAATTAATAATTAGCTATATACTCTTATTATTATTATTATTATTATTATTTCACTCTTATTCTGCTTTTTAAAGACGATATATTCTTACAATGTACCTAACTTTGGAGTGTAACATTGTAATTATCTATAATAATTTTAATTTTCAAAAAATTCTATGACATCTGGCTTTCTAAATAAATATCACATCTATATGCTTCACTTTTACATGAATAACTCCATCCATACAAGTGATAGTAATTCCTTATACAAAAATATTCCAGAGTTTTATTTTCTTAGACAGATACTGGTCGTATATATTTAATATATAAGCGATAGTTATTTGTTTAATATTTATAATTGATTACATTACATAATATTCAAAATTGCTGCTTTCATATGAACAAAATATGTATTTACCTATACACAATTTAAGAAATAATAATTATAACATAATGATATTGAAATTTAGACAATTAAAAAATCTAGATACGACCATGGTGGTTGAATAACATGCTATGAAATGATTTCAAATAATTATTATTGAGTATAGAAATTAAATTTATAATGCATATTTATTAATAATACTATAAAATCTATCAACATTCAATGGTTGAAATCTGTGCCAATTTATCATAAACTTTAAGCCCATAAGGATTTACGAAAACTCATCAAGTAAATATATTTCAAATTCCTCTCTTAGTATATGACAAGGAATGTGACATCGTACCTTGACGAGTTTATCGTCACCAGCAGTAACAAAGTGCTCCCCATCAGAAGTAATGTCCATCCCGTTGACGGAACCCGATCGCGATCCATCCAACTCTCGGATGAGAGACCCGTCGTGGAGTTCCCAGTAGCCGACCTTCCGGTCAGTCCCAGAGGTTATAATCTGGCACTCGTCAGGCCTGTAGCAGACACACCGGAACAGGGTGTTCGCGAAAATAATCTGCTTTCGCTTAAAGTTGCTGAAATCGAGGCAGAAAAAGTTATAGTTTGTATTTTGTTACAAAAACAACCACAACTTCGAACGAATATTACTAAAAAATAAAAAGGCAGTTTTCAAGAGCTTCATAAAAACTAGCAGCTCTGATTAGTCTCACAAAGTAATGACAAATTCAATTCCTTGGACTAGAGTAAAAGAACATAACTTTAATTTTTTCTGTATTGTTCATTTAATTTCGTGAAAGTGTACGACATTTGCAAGCAAAGAAATATTCAGAAAAAGGAATAATCCTTACAACATGGCTTATTAATGAGCGCTATGACGGAGTTTTCTTAAATTGAACGATACAATATATATATAACAACATTTTAAAATAAATCTATTTTCTTAGGTAATCTAACGAAGTTTTCGAAAAACAAGACGCCCGATAAATCCCCTGAATATTCCAAATAAATGATGAAACAAAACTGTAATAATTTATATTTTAGTTTTAAAAATATTCTGCATATTCTACATATTATTACTTTAAAAAAGAAAACACAGATAACAAAAATTAGAATAGTAAATAAAAAATTTATCACAAATACACGATACAATTATATTTATAAATTCTATGATATAATATAAATTCACATATTATAAACCAGAATACATTTTTATTACTCGTCATTGCTATTGTGCAATATAAATCTATTATAATCCAACTTGTAAAAATTCATCTTGCTCAATTAATCATATAGTCTTCCTTCAGTTGGTAGATGTATATATATGTACATATATTGGTATATTAAATCCAATGTATATATGCCACAGTGTACATACATGCCACAAAAATCTACTGCCTTAAAAACATATAGATAGCGTACCACTCAAGTGGGTTTGATAGTATAAATAAAGCACCCAACAATTACAACAACTACAGAGTACTAGCTAGAGTTGACTAATTTTAGCTCAATGGCACATATAAATTGCTTATATGTAAGTTAGAATAATTACACATACATACATTAGTATGTTTAGATAGTATACATAATATATAGTTAACCAATTCCTGCATATGCTGTAAGTCTTCACGATTTAGCATGCAAAACTTTAGAAATGTAGATTGAAATGTAATATATACGTTGTTGGCTATAAAATAGTACAATAGTCGAACAATTATTTTCTTTCGTAGAATGGGTAACTTACAAAAATATTATTTGAGTATTTTATTTATTATTAACTGATATCATATTGCAGGAATATAACAAATACAAAGAAAGTCTTAATATAAGTAAATTTGATGAATTGCGAAAAATTATTTAAAACAAATTCCTACTTTTAATAATAACTAAACAAAGACTAAAGTGGTATAATATTCGGTTTACAAAAGAATGTTTATCATGTCATTAGTTTTAATTGTACCCTTATTGCTTCTTAATAATTAATATCAGGAGTAGTACGATTAATGCGTGTATGAATATATCGTGACAAATTTCGAAATTTATTTCCCTATTACCCATATTAAACTTTGCTCCACCTCAAAACCTATAGCTACATAGAAATATGTCGAGAAAACAGTAATATGTGCGTAACACATACGACTCTTTTGGAAAGTATTGAATATATTGTATTTCCTAGCGTAATAATCTTCGCAACTTTTAAAACTAAAAATCGAGCAATAATTTAAGAAGTAAAATATTTCATGCGATATTACAGAATGAAAAACTCACTTCAAGCACCAAACAATGCAAGTGCCATCAGCAGAGGAAGATACACACTGGGTGTTGTCTTGGTTGATCTTGATGCAAGACACGGCATTGGCGTGCTCGTTCATGGAGGCGAGGAGCGTGGTGACATAAGTCCTTACCGCCCCAGTCCGATGGTTGCCCCCTCGGCCGGCGCACTCCTCGATGCCCCAGACTCGGACCTGGCCCTCTCCGCCACCGCTTACTAGGCGTGTGCAGTCGGAAGTAGCGGCTACTGCGGTGACGCCCTTCTTGTGAGCGTCGTTCACAGTGAACATGAGACGGCCAGTCTCAGGGTAGAAGGCGCGGATACGGCTGTCGTCCCAACCTGTAGATACATAAGCACATCATCACTGTAGAGCGATGGCTAATTGTTCTTTTATAATTTATATCATCATATTTGTTCATTAAATTTGTTCAAAGTTCTTATAAATATAGATAGCAATATGATTTTTTCCTTCAAACTTAATTACTTTTCCTCCTAGGTAATTTTTCAATCAGTTACTCTAAAGTTGAATACCACCAAATCTTAATTTTCATTAAAACATTTTTCCCTTTAAAAAGAATTCGACTACAATAAATAAATATTTATTTATTAAAAATATATCGTATCGAATTTAAATGAAATTAAAGAAAAAATAATATATTTGATATATAAATTACATATCCTTGGATAAAACAAGATATTACAATGTAATGATTCATAATATAACAAATATATATAGATATATTTTCCACTTTTATTAATTAAGTCTTAGTTAGTTAGTTTAAAAGAAAATTAGTTAAATACGAGACTTGAAATTTTCTCCAATATCTTAGATGCTTCTATGCTTTATAAATATGTATCGATTTCTTATGTAGTACAGTGCTTTCATATAGATTGCACGCACTTATTGAATTCCCCTTGTATAACGAAATATTATTATTGTTTTTATAAAATAATTAACCAAAATATTCGTCAAAAATTTACGATCAAGTAAAATATATTACCCATAAATAGATAATATAACAATGTTATTCAAATTATAATACGAAATGATAGGTTTAAACAGTTTAAAAATTAGCGTTAAATACCCTAATTGTATAATAAAGATTTTCTCAAACCTGAGACAATGGCAGTTCCGTCCTTGAAAATGTCAATTGAAAAGCAGGTCATGTTGGGTACATTGATTCTGAGCATTTCTTTTTGAGTCGAGGTGTGACAGATACGAATATCTTGGAAAGAGCAAGTAGCGAAGAGCTCCGAACACTTCCTATAAGTTATGGAAAGAAAAGGAAAATCAAGACTTCTAAAATGAAATTAAAAAAATTGCAAGACACAACATACTCTGGGAAGATGACATCATTGATAGCAGAGTAGTGGCAAGTGTTTATCATCTCATGGGTGAATTCGGCGAAGTTGAAGCGGTACATGTGACACTTAGAGGTACCGACGTAAAATTGGTGGCCAGCTCCACGAAGTGCAAGACTGGTTACTGCACCCGAAACTTCTTGAGATTTTCTGCATAAAACAATTGTGGAAATCCGTAATTTTATATATGAAAAATTAAATTATAATATGACGATAATAATGCCTGTTTTTGTCGAAATTGGGACATAATTTTAAACGATAACTTGGATTATTATGTTTCACAGGATAACTAAATTGATTGTTATTTTGAATATTATTTAATAATAGATTCAACGGTTACTGACTAAGTGAAATATCAAAGCAATTTTGTGATAAATAAAAAGTTTATTTAAAAGGATCTATACCTATAGTTTATATTATCTCATAAATAATGATTAAACACTAATTATATTAATATTATTATTTCTCAAACCCTTATTGAAAATGATCTGTAATGTAAATGTACCGTTATATATAGCAAGCTATCTGAACTATATGATTTTAAAGAAATACATAATGTGTAAAACTACCTCAATGGATGTTAATACTCTTTCTAGCGAGTCCTGTTTACAGTTTCAACTTACGTGAATAAAATGTTGATATTTAACGTTATTTCATCTGAGGTTATAAAACATCATATCTATGTATGATGTAACGCCCTATAATTATATAAGGCGTGGCATTCTAATAAATTTCTCTGTACAGCGAAAATTACTTATTATGTATATACACTACGATTAGGTAAACATGAAGTATGGAACACACTCAAGAATATTAATATAAGCATATATTATCTATACTTAACGCCATTTAACAAATAACTAAAAACGGTAATCGCAAAAGGTGTCCGAATAATTAACGATTTGTCATTTTTAAAACAGAATATTAGTTTACCCTGTTTTGACGAACTTAAGAACTGTTTTCTTTCCCTCTTTGCGCTCCGTCTGTTTCATGAGTGCCACTGTCCCATCCCCTGCTCCGATAATGAACTCCCCAGTCTTGAGTAGAACCAAAGAGTTAACACCAAGACTGAATTTCTCCTTGTCAGGACCAATGTGCTGAAACATCCGCGAGTTCATGTTTACCCCCAAGATGTCGCCAGTTGTAGTGCCACAGTAGAAAGCGCTGTCATCTTCAGCAATCTGCAGATGTTTTAGAAGTATAATGTGAAGAAGATTAATAAAAATTTGAAATTGGAACGACACAACCTACATATAAAATATAGAAATAATTACCTACATATTATACTTTTAGTAAAAACCCGTACATCACAATATTTAACTGAAGTTTGTTCTGGGTGACTTAAATTCTATATTAATGACAAATCATTTAAGTATTTATATTGAAGTTTAATATTTTTCAAAAATCTGAATGATATAATATTTGGTGTTGAGAATAGCACCACTTGAATGCAATCGTTTTTCAAAAACATAACTTCAAATGTAACAATAAAAACGTATTTTACAAACATGTCAAATTAAAATTTCTCAATGTCAATTAGTATTTCCTTCTCTACTTACTATCTAACATGCTGTAATCCAATCAAATTGATAGATTCTTATTTAAACCTATTCTATTTCCCCATTCTTTCTCGTCTGATAAAGTATACGTCTTCTACTTTTTAACTTGGATGTCATTACTTATGTGTGTTTTTATCTTGTTATATTCAGATTCTACTTCAATGCAACAAAAGAAATTGTTCTGTTGATAAAACTATTGTTTGAAACAATTTGGTCTGTAATAGCTGCTGATATTTTAAATTATTAAAATCTTGTAATCGATGTATTAATTTATTGAATTAAGTAAGTATTGCATATACCTTCACTATAACATTGCTTCTTAATATTTTAAAATATTTAAATTGCAAATAATACATTTAAAAACAGTAAATACAGATATATTAAGCCTACAGTTACTAACTTCCGGTTTCAGCTGATAAACAAAGTTTTAGTTATAAATTAAAATGATTGGATAAATTGGTGTATATTGTTAAATTTTACTTTTAATTGTGCTATATTGATAATATTTCATATACTAACCAACCTCAATGCACTTAATTGTTCGCTTGATTTGCCCCATAGTGACATCAGTCGGCCTGATTTTTCTATTTAAAACATCCAAATCCCACACACGAAGTGTTCCACTAAAAAGGAAAACAAAATACATCTTTAAAAATAGACCAAATAATTTATTTCTAACTATTTATTATTTAAATGGATCTTCAACAAACTATTTGCAACATAGTTAATTAATATATCAAACTGCAAAAATTCCTAAACGATTATATCTTAATATCTTTTCAAAAGTTATACTTAAATGAGATTTAGTTGTGCAATAAGATAATACAGTTGTATATAATACACAATAACAATTAAACATATATATAAAGAAACACTTACTCTCCTCCAGTAACAAAAAGATCGTCATTGTGGTGTGAATAGGCAACACATTCAGTGATTCCAGCACTCATTGTCTGTGCAGGACTACCACAAATGGCTTCTTTTTTAGCCATAGACCAAACAACAACACTGAAAAGATGAGAAAAATAAAACAAAATCAGTATGTACTTTAGAAAATAAAAAAATACCATAATTGATTAATATTCTTACCTGCCATCATCTTGACCTCCAAGAGAGACCAAATATTTTTCATTTGGTGAAAATGCGAGACACTGAACTTTAACTTTATGTAAGATAAACTTAGCATATTCTGTGCCAGTCTCATAGTCCCATACAATAATATCCGCCTTGAATAAAAAAATAAATTCAATAATTCTTACATATGTAAAATATGTAAATTACTTTAAAAATTTAAGTTACTAAAATTACATCCAATTACCTTAAACCCCATATGGGTCATTTGACCAGATGCCAAAAATCTTCCAGACTTAGAGATAGTAATGCAAAAAACATTATTTGTATGGCCATGAAGAAATTTCTGTGTTCGGTCATTTAAATTTTCGATGACAACAGTACACCCAAGAGGATATATCATATGCTTCCTATCTGGATGAACTTGCAATCCCCGAGGAACAGCTCCTGAAGAAATTTAAATAAAGATATTTAAATTCAAATTTTATAGAATCTGTAATATACCAATATAATACTAAAATAATTATTTATCAAGTAATAATATTAATAATATATTAGTATTACTAAAAATATCTCAATAAAAACTATTTATATGTACACTTATATCAACCTCTGATACATACATACATACATACATACATACATATGTTACAAGCATGCATAATTATAAAAATATTAGAAACCAGATAAACATTTATAACTTTAATATTAAATAAATATTAAAAATATACAACAACAAGCAAGCATATATCAAAGTTTAGAAAATTACTAATTGAAATATTTATGATTCAATTAATAATTTATCAAATTTAAAGTATATAACTATATATGACAAAAACTATAGTTCAAATTTTAACTTTTAGAAATATTTCAATTTAACATATATATAAATGTATGTGCTAAAATACTTTATCAGGTATAAGAATAAACTAAATTATTACAACATTTTGAGTGTCTCTAACAAGTAAAAAAATAAGATAATAATACAGGCAATAAATAAATAAATGTAATGAGCTTAATCAGATAAAATATATGAATATCATTAGATTAGTTATTCTTTGGTGATATGTTTTTATGATTAATAATGTTTTATTAATTTTATTATTGTATACATTTCATAAAATTATATTATTATCTATTATGCTATATAAATTATAATAGCTGACATTTCATAATTATTTTATAATTAATTGTATAATATTATATATTTTTTATTAATCATACTTTATGATAAATAATAGTAAAATTTTATTTCTTTGGTCATTTGTATCATAAAATGTTTAAATTGTAGTTAGCAAATAAGATTTAATAAATAACAATAGTTTGTAATATATGACATATATACATAATATAATATATATCATGTACAGCAGAAGATCAGGCTGTGTGATAAATAGAAATAGATATATATTTTATAATATATTTATCAATGGATGGATATATTGTGAAATATACAAATTATAATGAGTGATATAAAAATTATTATTTATTGCATAGAAATTTATTGTACAACCATTACATAAATATATGCAACACATTGTTACATATAAATATTCTGATGAAAATTATGTTATTCAATCAAAAAACAGACTACAATATTATATCTGTTAAAGTATATAATAATATTTTCATGATGTCATACAATGTCATAATATCATGTATGAAATATAGAATTAATCACAAAGTATACATATTATATATAAAATTTAAAAATAGTTGAAAATGTTTAATAAAATGGATGTTGTATTTTTTACAATCAGGTTCTATAGTATAATCCCTCTATAACAAGAACTTGCTTATAATGACTAGTAGCCTATATCATACATTTTGTATGGTTGATTAAACAAGGATATTAATGTCTATATACTAAAAATATCCTAGTTAAAAGCAAATGTTTAATAAAATGGGTGTTGTATTTTTTATAGTCAGGTTGTATAGTATAATCCCTCTATAACAAGAACTTGCTTATAATGACTAGTAGCCTATATCATACTTATATATAGTTGATTTTTATAAACAAGGATAATAATGTCTACATACCAAAAATATCCTTCTTAAAAACAGGGAGCTTGTTCTAACCATGTTTGTAATAGACAAGGCTTTTATAATTATTTATATACAAATTTGCCTGGACAAAGCTAACAGGTTATAACAAGCCCTCTGCTTTTAACAAGGATATTTTGGGTATATAGACATTAATATCATTGTTTAATCAACCATATATAAGTATGATATAGGCTACTAATCTGTCCATATGACTTGTTGTGTATAAATATAATTGATTCTGATAAATCATATATGATTATGATTGACTGATGAGAGAAACAACTAGTTTAAAATGATTACAGATATTCTGTTTACTGCATAATATATATATATATGTCTAAGCCTAGCAGACCTTTAATCTTGTTATAACCAGATTATATACATAATATTAATATAATTATTTTATTTTAAATTATATATAGTTAACAATAAAAAATACAGATGAAAAATTATATAAAATATGAATAGCAGATGTTTATAAAATATAATGTCATATGATAAATAATACTCAATTCCAGACATTTGTTATACACCTATAATAAATATAATTTATATTAATGTTAGTAACCAATTTGAATTATAAATCTGATCGGCTCTGAACTAATGTGTTAGCTTGTAATATTATTTTTAATATTATACTTATAGACAATTAATATAATTATATTATAATATTATATATATATAATTTAGAATAAAATAGTTTAAAACTGTTGAGATTTAAAATTGGTCAGTAGTGTTAATAATAGTAGTATATAATAGTTGCTAATAAAAAACTATAACTACAATATAGTATATCAAAATATTTTAAATAAGTTAATTAATAAATATTTTATAATATTTTAATGTTTTAAAGAAATTACTATTCAGGTTATATTAAGACAAAGTTAATTCA
>JAYRBW010029537.1:0-12236 GCA_036023295.1 Invenusta paracnida
TTTTGTTTGTCTCATGCCTTATATTGTCAAATCCTTTGATTTCCAGTTTGGCTAATAAATCCTTACTTACTTACTTAACGATTTTCATTTTAACGTATTTTTTTGCATAATAATAATAATAATAATACACAAAGCTATGTTATACTCTCTAAATTATTAACTAGTGATCTATTGACAGCAATAAAATTATAATTAGCGCATAAATTAACGCAACTTAGGTCTATTTATGATATACCCAAGCTGATTACGCAATAATTTTTCAACAAATTTTCATTTTCTTCGCTGTCTATTTTATTGTCGTATGAAGTGGCAATTTTTTGCCCTAGGGGTTTCATCATCTTATGTCATCATTTAGGATGCATATGATGTAATCATGTAGCATGAAAAGCTTAAATTTTGAATTTAGCGATGATTGTGATGTTAATTTATTTTTAGATTATGTAATCTTTATTAGATCTTACCATATAGATAGGGATATTACTGAGTGAAATATGGGCTCGTCTATAAGGAATAGGTTATCAAAAAAGCGAAAATTCATTGGCTCTTTCATCATTTCTGATCATTTTTCCGATTAAATTTCTGCATTTATACACAATCTTTTGCGTTGAAAATTCAATTTTGTGTTTTGATACTTACGTTTGAGTCTTACTTTTTTGATTTGAAAAAGTTTATGGGCTTTCTTTGTCTTCGAGGAATCTATCATTCAAGAAATTTTCCATTTGATTATGTATGGTTCAAGAGTACAGATTGTCCAGCATCCACTAGACCATATTTCGAGATCACGCTCGTGAAAGAAAACAATATAAACCAGAAGATGTTGCATCAAGTTCTAGGTGTTCTATTCTTTTTACGATCGTAACGTTACGAAACTCTCAGGACCCATATGCGCTTGGTGGAATCTTTATACAACAAAGGTTATGATACTATAACAGATAATTTGTTTTACTTATAAACATCTCGCCGAATAACACCCCCAAAATCGTACCACAATCACCGGAACCGTCCACATCAATTGATGCGAGCTACAACCTCCTCAAACTCTGAAACTGCACGAATCTAAATTCTTTGGATACGACGCGATGCATCTGACCGGATATCAAGCCAAAAACAAGAAGACAGTTCACATTCTATTCATTTTTCATAATATAAACATGAATGATAATAATAGTAAGAATAATAATAAATCACTGTTGTATTCATGATTACAGTACGTCATAATGTAATATATTTGCGTTTGATAATATAAATTTGTGATAGTTTTATAAATTTTATTCTAATCGTCAATTGACGGGCTTCGCTGTTCTAGGTATAACTAGAAATAAATTATTTTTCTGACAAGAATATCATCAATTTGTAGTGTATTATTACTACCTTAAAAAATGATAAAAAGTCACGAGAGGGATAGAAAAAAGTTCGATCAAAGAAAAGTTAGTCGTTTTAAAATCGAAAATCGTGAATAAACATTCTAGTGTTAATTATTTAATTGTAATGTGTATTTCGTCCATTTATAATTAACGTATTATTAAGATATTATTAACCTAATATTAGAATAATAAACATGAAACAATTTCAAATAAAATATCAATACTAAAAACATAAATATTAAAAATAAATTGGAACAATTTTATGTTATTAAGTACATAAAGGTATTTTCTGTTGATGTTATACGATCCTTTGAAATAAATGACAGATTATTAAACAATACTATAAAATAAACTGTAAAATAATTATTTGGAATAAATCGTAGTATATGACAAATAATGGACAATAAATTGTTTCTGCTATATTTTGGAATTTTTAAATCCCTATTAAAATATTTTAGTGTGATCATGAGATACATTCCCTTGAAAGTTCAGTGTTTTATCAATTTATTTTTTTTAAATGGGAAGCATCATATTTACGCTAAATTTTTAATTTTGTAATAAATCTGATTGTATAAAGGTGATACAACTAGATTCCAGAACAGAATTATGCACGCACCTGTAAAAAACGGGGATTCGAATTGAACATGTCTTCGTCGTCATACCAAACGGGAGGAGGGGGTTCTGAATTGTTTTTTGAACGCTGTTGTGTCCTGATCGCCTTGTTCGTGGCGCGGATGGAAGAAAGAAGGTTGGCAACCCGACACTTTTCAATGGCCACTATTGAGGTGAGTTGGTGTTGGGACGACTGCTGATGGTGATAACTTGGGTGTTTGCTGGGTCCGCGGACTATTGGGGGCTTGTCAGCGCTGCTCTGGAGAAAGGCGGTGTAGACACCGTTCTTCAACTAAAATAAGAGGTTAGTGGATTATACCTTAAAGTCATAGATAGTAATAATAGATAGTCAGTTTAAAAAATATAGTCTATTGAAAAGCTTGAAAGCCACCAATTTTAATTGAAGTTTAGGGGAGTTTTATTGAAAAAAAAAAATCAAGGTAGCACAGTAAGTTTCACTTAACTTGTTTTAAAAATAAAGTATTTAATAGTTTTTTTGTAGTATTTTTACTGTTTAAAAAATATATATATTCTGATCTCTATAACTATTGTATGCTCAAACTAGGGGAAGACAAACTTCGATATAATAATTCAAAATAATTAATTTCACAATAAGAAAGAATTCTGTGAAACAACCCAAATAACACTCACTCCAATGGTGTCGTGCAAGGAGACGTCGATTCGGGCAGAATCCGAGGAGCTCTTGCCCCCTGAAATCTTATCCCCTACACTCCCCCCGCCTCCACCGTTACGGTTCTGGAGAGATGAGGCCTTATTTGCCGCCCCACCTCCCGCCAGTGAGGTCTTGCTAGTTGAGCGCATCAAGGAACGGAAGAAAAGATCATCCCGGGGCATCCGGTTGTGCTCGTGATGGAAGACTAGGAGGGCTTTCACCGCGTAGATGGAGGGGTGAAGAGTGAAATCGGGGTCTAGGTAGACACGATTTAAATTCACACCCCGGGAGTCCGTTCTGTGATGGGGGTGGTAATTTGGAAAAACAATAGAAACTAAATCATGTACGTTAAAAGGTATTTAAAAAGGCATTGGTGATAGTATTTGGTAAAATTATAGATATATAAATGGATCAATGCAAGAATATTTGGTAAATATTTCACACATTTAATCTAAGAAAAGAGCACCAATAGTTATCCATGTTTAAAGCACCACACTAAAATCACTTTGAGAGAAGTTCGCTAAAAATAAATGACAAAGTATATTAAATATACACATAGGAAATACCACCACCCTTAGCTTTTTTGATAATTTGGGATGTAGGCATTTAAAGTTGATTTTGGTCAAATTTATCAAAATTAATATTTTTCTTATGTCTAAGTTTGATATACTGTTCTTCTTTAGGTGCAATGTTAGATCGATTTGACTTTTATAAATGTGTATAAATTAATCTTGAATAATGATTACATAATACAATTTTATAGAGGCTCGTAAATAATTTTTAAAAGCTTGCCTAATTTTAGCACTAATCTTACTATATTCAAATAGATATCACTTTTTCATTTTATAAGTTTTTAAATGAAAGCTAACATTTGATAGATTATAACTTTTATTATAAATCAAAACTGAAAAAAAACTCTCAATGGTGGTGTTTTATAGATAGCGGCCCATATGTGATTTAAGTAAAATATTTTACGTTGAGATAAATTATTATTATTATCTGGAGAGATTGTGTGAATAAGAATGCAAAAGATAACTTTTTCGCTTATTTTTCTTTATGAATTCAGTGTAATTTTTGACTTATTGACAAATTTGTTACACATTACACAATTTACATAAACAAATGCACCTGTAGTGGCCGCGAACAACGCCATCCGGATTGAGCATGGGGACGAGTTTGAAGACATACTGGGAACGAAGCATCTTGGCTCTTGGGTCTTTCTCGCGCAGCAGAAAGTCAAATAAGCCATTGAAGGCGTGACTTGCTGGTGTTTCACCCGGGTGAACTCGACTTGTGACTACGAAGACCTGCGCACCAGAGTAACGATAGTATCACACTGTGGTTCATACATCTCTAAATACTGTTTTAGAGAAGACATATTACATTTACATTTCGATATCTCGTTTTTGAGGTTTGCATTTAACAAATTCTCCACTGGCAATGTTGTAGTGTCCTTAATGAAATGTTATCTAAACTTTTCATAGATTGTTCGACAAAACAATTCTCCGAAATAACTCTGAGATTGTGACATATTTTTAACTGTACCTACGTTACTTTGTAAGGACATAATTATCTTATTAAAAAATGTTTGTAGCTATTGCAACTTTTAATTATTTTAATGAATATTACCACTTGTTTATTTAAAAGCTGACTGGAGATGTTTTATAAGTAAATATATCAGGGATTTGTGGACCTTAAAGAGAAACCTTTCAAACTTTAGCATGCTAAAAATCTATGCCAAGTCTAACAAATATAATCGAATAACAACAAGGAATTAACGATTCTTCATGCTGTAAAATGTGTTCCGTACCTTGTGTAAAAGGGATTTCGGTGTTGCTTGTCAAAATTGCTTATATCACTCTAATAAAATTAGCTAAATGAAAGCAAAACCTGGAAGTCTAGACTCGATAGTTTTGCCATATTTGTTTCCACGACGTCAAAAAACCACGGAAGTTTTAATGCTGTACTATTATTTCAGAAGAATGTTTAAGCGTTTAACTTATTAAAGAAATACATATATATTATTATATATACTTTTAAATATATATTTCAAATTATGAAAATAATACATAGTAGAATATTAGAATATAACCAGTTAAAATTAATGTAAGGAATAGCAAAACTTTGTTACATTAATTCTTTTCAAAATGTCCACTACAAATTAGTGTCCTTAATAAAATATTCAATTATTTAGTTTTTATATTTATATTTATATATTGTCAGAAAATATATTTCTATACGAAAAGTCTTTAAAAATCCTGTCTAAAAATACATTTGTAATTTTCATCCCATACCTTTTTTTGTGAAAAATCCATAATTTCTTCTTATCCACTGGAACCGAAAAACGGGTTTGGGGAAATTAAAAACGTTTACTTCTAATGTACGACATAAACGTAACACTAACGAGTTTAATTTGATATACTTTGCACATTTCATAAAATGTGGGTTTTTCGCGATAGTCCGGCGTTTTAGTAATATTTAAACCTTAAAATATAGTGAGGGTGAGGGTGAGGGTTAAAACAAAAAGACAGAAGGATAAGAAAACAATCTCAGTCTGAAGAAGCTATAGGTGTAGGTACCTTCTTCTTCTCAAACATGTGACAGCGCAGCTCACTATCTCGGAAGGGGAAGAGATTTTCATCGAACAGCGGCTCCCTCACGGATAACATGCCTCTACAGTCACTGAGCGTAATGAGATCGACACGTAGGCGGTCCAGACTGTGACAAAGGAGTTCACGATGGTAGTAGATCGTGTCTGACTGCGTAGAACTGGACTCTCCCTCACTCCTGGAACCAGCACCACACCCACCCACGCTTATTCCTAAAGATTGAGAGGGATGTGCGACAAAGTATGTGTTAATGTGGTTGAGTTCATGGTAAAAATTCATCAAATATATCAATAAAATTTAAATAGTTTTATTAACAGTTAGTATCAGACATAGAAGGCAATTATAAATATATTCATAGAGCGTGTATAACAAACAAAATTTTCGCATTTCTAGGATAAATGTACCGCTGACGAAACCTAAAAAGGACGAAATCGCTTCAGTGCTATCTCAACTTGTTGATGTTTGGAGGTTAAATGTACCGTTGACGAGACCTAATAAGATCGAAGTCGCTTCAGTGCTGTCTCACCTTGCTGATGTTTCGAGGTTAAATGTACCGCTGACGAGACCTAATAAGATCGAAGTCGCTTCAGTGCTGTCTCACCTGGTTGATGTTTCGAGGTTAAATGTATCGCTGACGAGACCTAATAAGATCGAAGTCGCTGCAGTGCTAACTCACATTGTTGATGCTTGGAGGTTAAATGTACCGCTGACGAGACCAAATAAGGTCGAAGTCGTTTCCATGTTTATTAGCAAATAGTAATTCTTATTAAGGCTCAGAGAAAATTTTAGAAAAATAACACTAAGACTCTGAACCGTTAATATTTTCCCCTCTGTGATACGAATGACACACTCAGATTAGGCTCGCGGAGATGGCGTTCCTGGCTGTTGCACTTCTCTCAGCAAGGCTAACCGAGAGGGGATGTCCTAGGTCGCCTTGGAAGGCACAGTTATAAGGCTTATAATGGTATTACGTTTATAATTTGTGTACTTAGTATCTTCTATTATTTGCTACTATTTTTATAATACTAGTCCCTCATTGCAATTTGAAATGCATTTAAACCATAAATATGTATTTGAATATCCACAACTAGTTCTTTTAACTTGTTAAATATTAAGTCGATATACAATAAAATTATACGAAATTTACATACGAATATTCACAACTCTATTTATTATTGTAATACATTTCGATTTTCAATTACATTTTTTTGCAGTGTACGTTAACGTTTCTAAATTTTATTGCGATTTGGAATTAAAAGTCTAATTAAACCGAACCCGTAAAAATATTGAGTATGTAGTATTAAACCTCATAACCTTAAATCGAAAGCTAAAGAGCGCGTCAAAATGGAAGTTGAAATTTTTCGATTATATTACTCACTCACTCATGCTGTTCGACCAAAATGATGTTATACAGATTATATAAATGCCACTGAAACAAAGAAAGTGTATACAAATTTTAAAGCTGTAACACTCTCTGTGTGAATTGAAATTTTCAACGCGCCGGACACGTTTGGTGTGAAGTTACCTTGAACAGCATATTATCGTCAAATGAGCTAGTTATCGCCACATGAGACTATAACAAGTTATAACATAACTTGCTAGTGAACATTCTTGTTATCACCTCCAGCGTTCTCTTAGATAATAGATTGCGCAATATCTGTTTAGCAGGTATAAGTCAGCCGGGTTGGATTGTTAGAGTACAACATTTGATGATGAAACAGTTATCGTCTTATGGCTGTCGTCTCGAGCTTCGCTCTCGTCTCAGCCATAAGACGATAACTATTCCTTGCAACTTTTGAAACGAGTATTCATCAATGACGTAATGACGATGACTTAAACTGAAAAAAGTAAATTTTCTAGAAAGAAGGCGAAAGCTGTTGCGTCACTCCAATTAAGTTATGTTCACTATTCCATTGCTGTGTTAAAAAGCTTTAAAAATTTAAAAACAGTTTTGAACTAGTATAAAGTAGTCTGAAATTTATAAATTGAACGCTACTGCCACTCTAGACTAATGTATCAGACAATATTTTTACGTCGCGCTAATTTATAGACAGAAATAATTGAAAATCGTAACTCACTGGGTGGATGATGATTGTCACTGGTGTCCGCTCCCCGCTGAGGACTAGCTGGACTGGTCATGTGGAAGCGTTGGTCAAGAATCTCCAGAGCATTCTGACAGTCCGTGTAGGACCAGGGAAAGCAGAAGGCGAAAACAGTCACTCCACCGCGTGGTTCAGCGAACTGGTGGATAAATGTGAGTCTGAACTGGTTATGAGCAGTCTCAAAGTTCGGCTTGCGAACACGACCCCATCTGTGTGAGGTGAAGAGGTAGGATATGTTGAATTCCCATTAGACATTTTCTTATTATAGAAAATATCAAGGAAAATCACTCAAAATTAACATGGGTATAAAAGGGCCTGTGTGGTTGCTCTACAAGATTGCATTACGTTTTCTCGTTTTAAGAAATTGCATGAGAGTATTACAATAGACGATAGCCTTCAATACGATAAGCATAATTTTCTTCTATGTTCTAATTTTTTCTTGGTAGATATTGTACACTTAGACGTGATTTTTGCAGGAATTCTATTACAACCGTAGCTTTAACGCAACAGGCGTCTCAGGTCGCGATAGAAATGTAAATGCCACGTATGTTAACCGTCCAAGTTTAATTTAGATGCGCTTAGCACTTCCCAGATTGAAGGAAACGGGGGGGGGGGGAGGTTGCTTCTTGACGATTTGGTATTTTAAATTTGGATACATGGAATATTTATAATTTCCCTGACGCTAATTGACACAAATCCTAGTGATATTTTCTCATCGGTGTCCAAAATTTATTCATACATTAATTTCTACAAAACTTATACTAACTCATATTTTGATAGAAAAGGAATATCGACTTCCGAATATTGTCGAGAATTGTTTTATTTTGTTTTAATAGATATACATTAGTTGATACAGTGATATAAACTTATTGTATAAACTCACAAGATCTGTGCCTTATGGTACTTTGTCAAAATGAAGACTTTTATCCCTTTGAGTAGCAGGTCTTGTAACTCGATGTATTTATCGTAACGGAAAAATTATGGTATGCATAAAATGTACACAAATGTATCAATAGGAACGAAGCATGAAGAAAAATTGACTGCAATTGAGCCATTTAAAAAAATTATTATAGCTTACTTATAAATATGAAAACTTTTCAATCATGTCACAAAAATTTGTTGAAACGTTGCTGTGTTAAATTGGTACAAAACAAAATTTCAAATTTTCTAATAGAATGAATGACTGACTTCCCTTACTTGGAGAGAGCCAGAGAGGAGTGTACAGTTCGATACAAAGGTGCATATCCCTGACCATAAAGGCGCGCCTGCTTGTTCATATTCATGATGGTGATCTTGATCGTTTTCCCAGGTATATAGCCCTTGACTGCGAAGTGGAACCAGGTCTTGTTGGCATTGACTTTCGGCGTCCCAGCACAGTCCCGTTTAGTCCAAACCAGATACTCGTAGTCATACCTAGCCATATTGACTACAGCAGCTGCAATGTCCCTGGCACTCGAGGATCCCCCACCTGGTCTGTCCTTCAGTGGTGACCTACAGATGCCCTTACCACCACCATTAGCAGTTCCTACAGTCCCTGAGGGTGAACGGGAGATATCGCCTGCATAGTTGTCGTCATGTTTCACACACTCAACCCGAGCCATATTTCCAGAGTCGAAGTTCGAGGAGAACACAAGGCCTTGGCATTCGATCTCCATGACAACGGCACCGCCTTGTTGCTTTGATGGTTTCCGTGGTTATTTATTGCTCCAGAGGCCTCACTGGCTGAAAGACTAGATCAGCGAATGATCAGTTAAAATAATGTTTTAAATAAATCTTATCAATATTCTATAATGGTTTAAATCTACAAAACTAAAGGTATTAAAAATTAATTAAAACCATTAAGTGCAGGAAACCGTGTTATATTGTTAACCATTGAATATATTTTAGACACACCTGTAAATTTCAACATTTGACGTGCAAGTTTTCCTATTTATTGAGATCGGTTTAAAAAGAGAAGTATATATTATATGTTAGACCATAGTTGTCTGCTTCTCTTTGAAATATATATTTATATCCTCTTTTATATATATGTATATGTTATAACATAGTTGTCTGCTTATTTAAAATAAATAAATACTTAGTGTTATTCTAAACATACAAGTCTGAAAATTATTACCTATATTTGTTTGAAATTGGTTCCATATATCAAAACAGATATTTTATTTAAAAATATGTAGATAAAAAACAATTTCTAATTGTTATTCAAAATAATCTGTATAAAAATAAAATAAAAAAATGGTGGCAAGTACTTCCTTGATTGAATTGTTTATATAGTACGAGGGAGAGTCAATAAGTTCGTATAATCTATAGGTATGAACCCGTAATTATATATGCAATAACTATGCATTTTATTAAACTATAGAAAGATCTAAGATAGTGCTGACAATTTCAAATCGATATCTCTATGGATCGCTTTATAATTTAAATGTCCAAGTCGTACATCATAGAAATTGTGTGTAATTATTTTCATTATTTCATCAGCTTTTGAAAATGAACTTAGAAAATAGTGATTATCGTGCTATGATGTTTTATGATTACAAGATCGGTTTAAAATCACAAGACTCACATAACCGATTAACAGCTGCTTTTAACAACAATGTCTACAAATGGTTTAAAGAATTCAGATGTGGAAGAAGTAAAGTTCTCTGGATGACGACGACAGGTCAGGTTAACTTTTTGTCATAACCGACTTAAAAATTTAAAATGACCATAAAATCTGAAATCTTCAAGATATAGCCTTAACTTTTTCAGGAATACATTAGATATTTTCATTGTTAAAAAAAAGGTACTAATCGTTTATCTAGCACAACTAATTCTGGGTGATTCTACGAACTTATTGACCCCCCCCCTCGTATGCATATTGGATTTATTATTTTCAAAATGGTTAAACACTTATTATACTTTTGGTTAATTATGTGACTAGTTTACTAAACAGATGCTTCTACGTTCAAAAAACAAACATTTCAAATTAAAACAACTTAACACAAAATACACAAATTATAATACCAGCAGCATAAAATGTTACATATTAATGTTTTATATTTTGTTATGTTAGATGTCCTCTTCAGAGAATGTTAACCTCTTCTTTCACATGCTGCTTAGGATAAATTAACATCTACTTATAAAGCACTCTGAATACACATGGTTTATTTTTCAAAGTTATGGTTGATCTTATTTATAATGGTCTAAATATCTACTGTAGATAATTTGCAAAGATACTCATTATCTACATTTATCAAAGTAGTATATTCTATATATTAAATGAGAGTATTACATTTAATATGCATGTATAATATATATATATAACATACATATAATATTTAACATATGTAGGACTCTCAGGATAAGAACTACGAACAAAAAAATTAGATAAATTATTGAGATCAGATTGGAATAAATTCCAGTAGAAGCAAACGATTAATATGGCAATAAATAACGCTAATTGTTCTAGATTTAGGACAAAAAGAATGACAATTAAGTGTCTTAATTAGCACCATCTCTTCACTTATAGAATTTCTGAGCATGGCTCACTCTCGAGAAAGTCGGATATTGCTTCGCACTGTTCTTGTAATAATAAAAACTTCTCTATTTTAGACACTGCCAATAATTTTTTCAACCTTTCCATATGTGTAGAATCATTGTGTATTAAATATAACAATTTTTAATAACTCTTAGACGCAAAGTAGGCCAGTATTATTTTCTCAACCTTTTACAATCTCTATATTTTCGATTTCTCAGTTTTATATTTGATCTGTATTCTCATATAATATTTTTAGTAAATTTGAATATAAGTTGTACTCATTATTGAAACCATTATAAACTTTATTTCTTGTATTAATGTACTAAATATTATCTTTCCAGACGATGTCCGTTTTATTAGGTCGAAACTAGTTGAAATATATTTTATTTATTTATTATTAACTTTGTTATCTTAGCCTTTATTTGGTATAATAACAGCCCAGTTTCATACTAACTACTACTGTACCAAGAAATATAATTTCAGAATATCTCAAACGTATTCAATCATACAACACCTGACTTGTAATATAATTGCTATTATCACAGAAATAAAATTGAACACAGTGTGTGTATACAAAATTTTGTGGATGGAGTAGGTATAATTTACAAAATTATCTATAATTACTAATATGTAATAACTGATATTTTATTAAAAATATGTATATAAAAAAACAATTTCTAATTGCTATTCAAAATAATACTATCAAAATACCCATACTATCTATATAAAATAGCATGGATAAAATATACCTTTATTATTAATACATTGTAAAATTCCTTTCACTAATACCTGAGTCTTACAACTTGTTTGAAAATAGTGTAAATGGTATAGTTAATACTTCAAACCACATTTAGTCTAAAAATGGACTAAAGATAATAAATTAAATATTTCAACATTATTTAATATACATGAATTACTCATAAAATTAATTCAGAATATCCAGATGTCTAGGTAAGGCAAATAGGGATTAGCTGGTATAATGAAATGCATTTTGAAGTATGTATGTTTTGAAACATAGATAGCAAAATACTACAATGAAACAGAGCTTAGCCAATATCTATGACATTGTATAAATTTGGCAATTAACTGCAAGATGTCTAAAAATGGCATTTATATCTTGAAACCAAATTGGTATCATTTTGAAATCTAAACAAAGAGCTTAATGTGGTAGCATATAACAATTTTTTATCATTACTTATCTAGTAAAAAAATAAATATGTTTCATAAACACTACAGCCAATACTTTTATAATCATAAGTTAATAAAACAGCAGTCAAAATCTACTCATTTAACCAGAAAGAAAGGGAAAATAAAAAGAGAAAAATAAAAAGAGAGAAAGAAAGGGTAACTATACAA
>JAYRBW010029548.1:0-12235 GCA_036023295.1 Invenusta paracnida
CTTGGCTGATCAAAATCACGTGATAATTGTCAATTGAAATTAAATTAAATTTTGATTTGTATTGATTTTTAAAAATAGGGAAATATTGAATTAGCGGTATTTACACATAACTAGGGTTTCTAATTATGTATATATATATAAATTATTTAAACAAAATTAAAAGTCAAATACGTTGTCGATAGCATACCAAGACGAAGTTATTATTATATATTCCTGTCAAACCTTATTAATATTTAAAAAAGTATTTTCAATGTTTTATTTCCTATGTGCAGCCTGCAAGTCCAAATATGTCCATTTATATTACAACACCACTTTTTACAATATACCTATAAGTTCTCTAAATGTACGCTTAAATTAATCGAACCAGAATTTAACAGGCACATGCTAAAGCTGAGAAATAAATACAAAAACATTTTTAAAGATATGAATTTATTTAACAATTTTACTTACGGTCCAGATACGTGTGAATTAAAGTGCGATATTAATTTAAGAGGTCTTCGAGCAACATAAAAACATTTACTTATCTCACACCGAAACATTTAAATGGAGGAAACAGCTTCATTTAAACAATAATTATTGCTTTAATAACAATTTTTTTAAATATTTAATGTAAATGTATGTAGGTTATAAGTGCACATTATCACCAGATTTAAATCACTCGATCGCTGCCACATAAATCATAACTTAATACACATACAATATAATAATTTGTCGTAAACATTATTCACGTAGTTATAACGGAAAATTGATTTACATCTAAAGGTACATTTAAATATAAATAACAGTAATCACACTGAAAAGTTGAAAGATATAAGAATACAATTGTATAAGTTTCATCCGTCATGAAATATATGATGTCATATAACTTTCCATTTTTCATGCGAATTGTATATATATAATTATGTATTGTATAGGCTGCAATTATTATGGACATATAAAATATGCAACGCTATTTCATTTATAAATCAGATTATAATATAATAATTGTAGTATTACTTCGTGACCACTTACAGTCGGTATATAATTATATATCGCAATATGATATTACATAAAATTAATGTATAAATTATAATTTATATTATGTATACAATATCCAACTTTGCGGACCCTTGACTATAAAGGTACATATTTCGGCTGCTTTAAGGGGTACAAAAAGTGGGACGTTATTTCGGCCGATTTGAATTTACTGTGTAGTCTGATTTCGCAATGCCTCATCAGTTGTGAAAACAAAGTTGCAATATGGGCAATCGAAACTAAAAATATTTAATTATAGAAATACTGTGGTGCTTTTATATTTTTCCGTAGTCCTACAAAAATGGTGAAACTTGATTATAAATTAAATTCAGCTTGATATTTTATAACAATTTTAATTTGGGCATTATAAAATATACATATTAATAACCTTTTATATTTAGACTCCGAAATAGAGCATATACCCAGGCCAGTCACCAGATCATTTAAAAGGGGAGGGGGGCACCAATTTAAATAAGGGCCGATCAACCGCACAGGGCGCATAACTTTAGACAACAACACAACTAAAAAAAAATAACAAATACTATTTCAGACTTTTACTATACAGATGCCTTTGTCTAAAAATACATCGGTTGGAGACGGGGGGGGTGAGGAGGAAGGGGGACCTGCACGCGCCCCTGTTAGGGGGCCCTTTCAAACTCTGAATATAAGCTGACAAAAATTTACCTGGGAGTTGCTCGAACCGTTGGCATGGCATCCAATGTTGTCAGGTTATCCATTGCCTGGAGAATTTCTACATTTTCTATTACACAGCTTCCATAAAAAATATTTGGTGTTACATTTGGTGATACATTGAATTTCTTGGCAACTGAAGATGTTATTTTTAATCAACAAAAATATCTACATTACATAATAATAGATTAATGGAAAAATTATTTTACATTGCCTGTATAACTACCAATTAAAAAATCGGCAGCGTAACTGGGCCTATTTTAACAATAGCTGTATAAGCAATTTTTTAAGGCATAATAGGCTTATTTTACATAACTTCATATCTATAGTTAATATACACATATTTAAGGATTCAACCATTCTCTAGTAATAAAAAAAGCGATATTATTAATATTTATATAATACGTTGATTTATAATTTAAAAAATTAAATTAAAACTTACCATTTGTAGTTGAACACTATTAGTTCTGATTTATCGTCAAAATTAACCTTGAACACTTTAGACGGCATTTTGTAACAAAGTCAAAAAAACACGGTGGCAATAGTGATAAAATTGGCGCCTTACTTATTTTAAACACACTTATAAACAACTAATGGGACAAGCATTACGAACTGAAAACTATTTTTAATATAAAATATATATTAAATAATCCTTACCTCACACTAAAGATAATTTTTGTGCATAACCCATATTATATAATTTCTTAAATCGGGCATATTAGCAAGCATATGGCAAAGTTATGAAGATCAGACTGTTGTAGATCACGTGGTTAAAAGTAACTGAGGTATGAATGATAAAAGTGTTTATTTATTATACATAATTGGAAATTCATAAATGCATGACATATTTTAGGTGATTTGCATACAAAAAGTTTAAACTTGAATAATAAAGTTTAAACCACCTATTATTAATAATAAAAGTTATATAATATATGAATTATAGCATTATAGTTAATGAGATGAGAACGATAAAAATTATTATAATTACAAAGGTTGATTTTGGCAGTGATCTGTGAATATTAGCCCATATGCCTAATGCTCGACTCCAAAATAAGATTAATTGGACTATTATTGGATATTATTTTATAAATGATTAATATGATATTTATAGTTAGAACACTATAATATACATTCATAAAATATATATTTTGTTAAATATTAAAGACTTGTACGTGTGATATATGCAGGGCCAGAGCAACAGGGGAAGGGGGCACGTACCCCTCCAGGCCGGACTGTTAAATTTCCTGGGCCGGGCCGGAAAACTTGGTTTTATAATTATATCTGGTTAGCTGGCTGGCTGGCTGGCGGGGGGAGGAGTGGAGTTTAGAGGATGTTCATAAAGGCTGTCCCAAATGTTATGCCTCCCATTTGTCCCAACATGGCGCCGGGCCTGATATATTCTCATTGACGCAGTCACAAAACTGTAAATGGGGGGTCCAGCTTGTAAGGGACACCATTACCTTCCAATAGACGGGGGTGAGGTGGGGGAAGGAAGTAGGTTGGAGTTATTATCTAATATAACCGATGTTTACTAAATATAATATACTGAGTGTATTTTTTATTATATAAGATACAGGGGCGTACTCCGGTATTTGGAAGGGGGATCGGATCTATGTTAAAAGGGCAAGCCCTTCCCCCCGGTCATGACTACTAAAACAGTAAAAATTTGTATACATGTTTTCAAAAGGGCGCTATATAACAGAAAAAAGGCGCCTTGATATTTAATTTGCTGGTATTGAAATAGGCGTCATATTTAATCATTCGGCGCTGAGGGGCAAGTCCCATCCCCCCCCCTCGCTATCTACGGCACTGCTCTACCAGTAGGAACATATCTGGAGCCACCAGACCCTCAATGGGGTAAGGTACCACCTCTTGGTGTCATGAGGAATGTAGTTTAGTGTCATACCAAAGAACATGTAAGGCGTGTATTGTACATGGTTACATCATTGTATTTTTGGGCCATAATAATATAATAGAACTGATTGTAAAGGTGCAATTTAAAAAAATCAATATATACGTTAGTCGAGTATTTCGAATGCAATATTTACGTGCTCTGATTCGTTCAAACACAAAGATGCAAATAACGTCTTGCTTTGCTGTAGACAATTTTCAGTAATTTGAATACAAATATTAAAGAATTTACACTTACAATTATGATAATATATATTTTGTAAAAACATAAAATAAAGTCATTTTCTGCTTTTTCCATCTGAACCCACAATTATATACTTAGCCAAAGGCCCTTGTGTACTTGTGTCGTATTAAAGGCCCAGTTATCCATAAGTGGGCCCTCTATAAAGTAGGAAAAGGTGATTTTAAATATTTTAATACATTATGATTTTTATTTGATTAATAATATATGTACATGTAGGTACCGAATTCGCCCAGAAAATTCCAATTGTTTGATAAAATACTCTTTAAGTTTTTTTTGCTTTGGTTTATTTCAAAATCTGTTTAACTTGATTATAGAGGAAAATGCATTCTTGAATGTGTACAAGTTTCAAATCATTTAGTTAACTCAGTAAGTTAGAAATCTAAAAAATGTTTATTTATAACTAAAGAAAATTATGCAACCGTTCAAAAAACGGTATGGATACCATGTGTATACACGGCAGTACTACATATTCTTAGTAATATTAGTGTTGGTTGAAAACTTTTTTGTATCTATATTAATATCCAACCATTTAATGTTTTACAATATAGTATTATTAGCCTAAAAATAATTTAAAAATTACATATTTTATATATTACCCAAATACGTTACTTATTAGTGCCCTATTCACAAGTAGTAATATTATTTCCAAAAATGTTTATATTTCACAAATTTGCTTATGAAAATTAGTATTTTATGTAATATTTTTGGCCCAAAAGTCAAAACAGGATAATTTTGTCAAATCTAGCATATATAGTCCTTGTATATATATATCATTGATTATATTTTATGAACTGGGGTGTTTTACTTGTTACTTGCAAGTTTACTTGTTTGAAAACTAAATAAAATATGTTATCTTTTAACGAATAAGTTAAAATTCCTTATAAAGTGTATTTGACTCGAAAGTGATATAAAGAATATAGCTCAGGCATACTAAATGTCTCAGGATACGAATAATGATTTGAATTAGTAGAAGTCACTTGATATTTGCTAATAATGTAATACGTAAGTATAGTACTTAAACTAGATATACGAATACATCAAACAGGAAACTTTATTTGACCTAACATTATGCAGGGTCGTATTCTATATTACTTCATAATTTATTTTCTTCCAATTTCTATGCAATTTGAAAGTTATAAGATACTCGGTAAATATAATTTTATAGAACGATTAATAACTGTTTTTGTTGTTGATTCCCACCACTGAGGCGTTACGGCCAAGTAACTTAATGCATGACTCGCTAACTAAGTTGGTCAAGGTTAGACATTGAAATTTTGAATATTCCTTCTATTCACGTGCACAGATGGTTCATTTACTTACTTCATAGTTGGTAAAAATATCGTTGCCACAGGGATGGAATTTCAGACAGGAAAATCCAGAAGCCACGCACTTGGGGTAACAGTTAAAGTTCAGAAAATGAATGGTAAGTATTTATCATGTTTTATTGAATTATTGAAGAATTTGTAATACTAATATGTACACTAACTATGTTGCACTTCAGTTATCCAAACAAAAGAGAAGAAAGGAACACGTGTTCATATGCGAACCCACTGCTTTTGTCCAGTTAAGAGCTGTTCTAGAACGAAGACTTTATCCTCACGCCATCTACGGCGTCATCTTGAGTAAGTCTTCATAGCTTATTAATTGATGAGAAGTATTTCGCAAATAATTGTAAAGCGTTAGTCAAAAATCAGAATGTTCAATAAAAACTAATGACTGAAAAGTTAGCTGAATTTCTAATCTGGGCCTCTAAAATGTCTCTCACGACAGGGTTTTAATTATTTATGGAGGATTAATTTAGTGTTGCATATAGAAATACAAGATCTTGTTTTCATGTGCCTTAGTTAATAAATACTATTTTATTTCTATTTTGCAGTAATTCTCACAAAGAATTAACTCACGAACAAAAACAGGTTTGCTTAATCGCAACTTATGGACGGTCCAATCAGGGCACAGTGAAAGCCCGCGTTTGCCATATATGTGGTGTTGTGGTGAATTGATTTTGATTTTTGGTTATTTATTGAGAGTAATAAAACTATATTATTAGAATTTATTATTATTGAAACATATATATACTGTAATATGCTACTAGCATCAGTCCGTAAAAATAATATAGTAACTACATAAATGACCTATTAAAATTATTCATGCTTAAAGTTAAAAACAATCTATTTTTTTCGTAACAATCATTTCTCTCATGATTATTCATGTTTGACTTAATTTTGATTCGACTTTGTTTATTAGAAGATATTTATATGCGAATGATTAAAAAATGCGTATAATGCAAAATAGTAAATAAATATAAATTCAAATAATCATTTAATACGTATTTTATATAATAACCGAAACTGTATTAATCTAATTATTTAAAAATAATGAACAAATAAAATGTAAAATGCAAATAATAAACAAATAAAATGTAAAGTTCGTAGAGTTGGTATTAATTTGTTCTATACGTTTGGCGAATAATTATATTGTAAATGTTAATTATGATGACAAATATATAAATTCGATGTTGGTGTACCAATTTATGATTTACGGTTGGCGAATAGTTTCATTATGATAACAAATATAGATATTTAATGTTGGCATAATAATAGATAAACTATTCGTTAACCGTATATAGTAAAAATTGTTATGCTAACAACGAATGTATATATTTATCATCACAATAATTAAACTATTTCCAACTGTTATCTATTTTTTAATTTTATATTATTTTGTAAATTTGTTATATAACATGTTTACAAAGGCTATTACTTTTGCATTAAATAAGTATCTATTCACTATTTGTTGTTGGTGAATACTGTTTGCGAGCTGTATACAACATTTATAAGCCAATTTAGTCTTATAAAAACCGTATTTACACTGAGAATTAATTAGTAACGTTTGCTTTTCAGAGAACATCTTTGTGGGATCATATAAGGTATTGCCATTCTCAAAAAGAAATGAAAAATGAAAACCATGATATGTTAGAAAAAGAAGTAAGTTACATTTGTTTCTTGATATATGTAAAATAACCTAATAATGACGCAATGTCATTACAAAGGAATACATAATATTTTATTAAATATAAACGTTAATCCAAACATATACATATGCATATATAATTACCACCGCCAAGGTGTTATATAAATAATGTTAATTTAATTTTTGAATAAAATACGTATTTACGTAAATATAAGCTATACTTATATACAGCACTACCAAAAATCAAATTAATAAGTAAGAAGGGCCCATATTATAGACAAGGGGAGAGGTACCGCCCCCCCCCCCTTGATAAGTACACCGCTGATATATGCTGATTCTTATTTATTATATAACTAAATACATTTAATACAAAAGAAATGTTCAGGCAAACATACTTTTATATTGTTTAAGTTTAATTCACGTTACAAAGCACCTTTGTAATAAGTTCAAAATTTCATAAATTCACTGAACATTTGAGATGGTAATGAAATAATGAAATATACCTATAATACACTTGCACCTATTTATTACATTTTATTTATTATAATAATATTTATCTTTATTTTTTAAAATGTATACATATATTATTTAATTATTATTGCATCGTTTAGATAAATTCGGAGGATAAGAACTGTGCTCAAGCTTCCTGTAACATTAAAATGGAAAGTGTATCAATTACGGAGGTATGGTGATGCTTTGATTTACGGACAGGAATTATATTTCGAATTTATCTATTTATCTATCCAGTATAAAATACAGTCGACTCCGCGCGGATATTCAGGACACAAATAAATATAAATTTTCTGGTTAAGGCGATTTTCCGCGGAGCCAAAGTTACAGAAAACAACTGGACAGCTCATACGCCCTGGCCAAATATATAATCTACATACCTTGCTCTACATTCATACCAATTTTCATCTTCATCGATCAATAACGTTGGCCTATAGGGGTCACAGTATCGGCACAAACGAGGCCTTATTTACTATTTATTTACATGAATTTGTGTGTGAGTTACAGTTTCATAAACAGAATAAAAATCACACTATGACCCTATAGGCCAAAGTTATTGATCGATGAAGTTGAAAATTGGTATGAATGTAGAGCAAGGTATGTAGATTATATATTTGGCTAGGGCGTATGAGCTGTCCAGTTGTTTTCTGTAACTTTGGCTCCGGCGGAAAATCGTCTTAACCCAATTTTCTGCCAATTGCTACAATTTATATTTAAAAAAGTAAAGCCAACAAAGTATTAGCCAAGGTTTTAACCTCTTTTTGTGGTTATATCAAGAACATGAAAGAAGCGGCTTTTATTAAACAAATGTACTACATATTTATGCCTGGTTTAATTAAACATACAAACGCAATTGATTGTATTTCTAAAACTAAATATGTTTCAAGTATTATAATATTAACTGTTGTTCTAATTTTTGGTACAATTTCAACTTGTACAATTTTTGTGTAATCAGAAGTCTTTCTTATTGGAACGAGCTCACTTGCAATGTACATCTCTTCCAATTAGCCGGAGTAGGCTGTATTTGTAGTTCAATCAAATGTTTAAGACACTGCTCTGATGTTATGTTTAAAGTTTAGACAATATTCTGACATTTCTGAATTTGCCCCCATCATATACAACGGTTGATATTAATTAGTTTATTTTCTAAATGATATTATGTAAGTTTATTTTGACGACAATTGGGAAATTATATATTAAGCATGCATCTTATTGATGTATTTACATATATTGAAACGAAATCAAATGAACATTTTTATTGATTAATTGCTATCAAACTTATTCTTTCATAAATTTAATTGTAATATTTCTCTAGGAAAATAATACAGATATTGCCTTTAGTTAATGATTATTTATGTAGTATTTATGTAATTTTAATTATCTGTGCCACAAAGCAATATCTCAATTATTGGCGTCAGGACACAGAAATGTGGATCTTTCCCGGTTCTTTCTATAATTACTTATTTCGCGTTAAGAATTTAGAATGTCTTTTCGGATTTATCACACTCATAAGAATCATCCTAATTGTTTGAAGAAATATCTTCGCAGAATGTGTTTATATAAGCAAATTACCTGTATTTTTAATAATGATTCACTGTTGTAAAAGTATTCTACTTTCTTTTTGGCCAGGAAGTTTTTCATGAAAATGATATGGTGCTTCGTCCTTCGATTAAGATAGAAGATGATATTAAAACTGAAAAGGTATTTTACGTATAATTAAATGTGTTTTCTAACTATTTCGATTTATAAAAAGTTTTTGTAAAAATAGATAATATTTGTAATGCGATAGTTAGTGTAAAATAATAGAGTGTAGTGAAAACAATTTGGGCACATGGTATACTATCATTAAATTAAATGTTTGCTTAAATAAGTGTTGCTATAATTTGTAGTATGAATAAAAGTAATGCGCCTGGACTTTTATATTTTCAAAATTAAATATTGTTGTGTACTTTTATATTACTTACATTTGATTCTCTATTCACAATTCAATTAGGCCACAGATGTAGAGGATCATCAAATGAATCTGGTTCCACCATCATCAGAACAACTATCATCTATTTCGGGTACAGTGAACTCTACAAAGCCTTTCAAGTGTAAATTTTGTTGTAAATCATTTTTAGCCAAAACAGAGTTTATTAAGCACAACCGTATTCACACACGTGTCAAATCATTACAATGTGATGTATGTTATAAATATTTTACACACAAAAGTTGTCTTTCTGATCACATACGTATTCATACAGAAGTTAAACCATTTCAATGTGATGTGTGTTACGCATATTTTGCTCAGCCCAATCATCTTTCTGATCACATACGTATTCATACAGAGGAGAAACCATTTCAATGTGATGTGTCACAAGTATTTCAAACAGAAAATCTACCTTTCTAAGCATGAATGTCATAAGTATTCCACATGAAAGAGCGAACTTCCTTTGCAAAAACGTATTTATACAAGTGTGAAATCATTACACAAAAGTAATTTTTCTTTTGAATATTTAAAATAGACGAGCAAAGAGATATCATAGAGTAATAACGTTTATGCAGAGCTTCGTCTTAGCTATAAACATTGCAAGCAGTTGTTTTTATTACAGTTTGTACTTATCCAGACAATATATAATTTTTTCTTTTAAAAATGTATCTCTAATATGAAACACAGTATTATACTACTTTTGTGCTGCTGTTTGAGAACTCCTGGCGATGTAGACTTCAGCAGCTGTAAAGGGTTCATCACTTTCCTTGGGTCCGTGCATTATGCTTGGAGTTTGGTATTGCGGATCACGTGATATGTTCGCGTAGTGTACGTTGAGGGCTTCAGTATTGACTTTTTCTGCTGGTATGGCCTTCAGAGTCGCTGATTTACCTGTTATTTTACTAACTTAGCCCAGAGCTCTTCTGAGTTTAATGAGGAGTTGAGATACTTTTTCTGGGATTTGGCTGGTCTGCCTAGGTATCGCCTCGCTTAGTAACTCTGCTCCTTTTACGTAAAAGAGATTTAATGAAAGGTGGGTCGTTTGATGCAAACTTTATTTCCCATATTGGAAAGATCTTTTCTAGGTAGAAATTCATATCTTTGTATGTAAATGTGTTCGCAGATTTCTTGACTTGTGGTAGTGTCCGGTAGTATGAAATTATGCCTGCAGATGACTTCTTTGAATCTTGAAACTTGTGCAGGTTTTCTTGATCTGAAGTGATGCTTGGTTCGAGTTTTGTTAGCAATAAACAAATATTGGTTGAATAGAGCTAGCAATAATAGCTTTATGAAATAGCTCGCCTATGTTAGAGCTCTTATAAAAATGCTCTTTGTAAACTTTATTATTTAATCTAAAAATACTTTAATATTTTACTACTTTTTAAAACAAAAAATACATCTCAATTTAATCTGTTAATACGACTAAAGCTTTCATTAAAGCTACTTTAAAACAATCTTGTATATGCCCTAAAAATCATTCTCAAAAAAGTGTTTATGTATGTAGTTTCAAATTAATGAAAAGATGAAACATTCAAGGCTAAATTGGTTTAGATGATTGATATATTTTATGAAAATATGTATAAATGCATGAAATTATCAAAAAGGAATACAGATATACATCACTGTATGCACACTTGCAAGCTTGTCCAAACTACAAAAAACAATTAATACATAAAAATGACAATTTTGTTATAAAAACTCTACATATGCAGTGTATAATTAATAAGAACTATCATCCCACACTTTCCATTATTTACTGTTAGATGAAAGGTAACTTACATATCAATAAAGGTAACATATTTTCAAGTGCAGCTTCTTTCACTTTACTCCCTTTTTGGAAAAAGAAGACCAGACTGAGGGAGACGCTATAACTGTCAGCATGTGTCGTACACTGTCTAATATGGGACGAACATCTTGAGAGAATTTGAATCTGAAAAAGAAGCACTTATTATTATAGAATACTTGTACATTGAATACAATGTATGTAGATATATGTACATACACATGCTATGCTTAATGTAATAATACTTTCTGTGTATTGTAATTTCAATTACTTTGAACTAAGTGAGCTTTGGGTTTTATTTAAAATACGTTGATTTTCTCAATTACCATTTATTAAGAAATATTTTCTGTTTAAAAAAGTGTACTGCACACTACTTAATAAATAGCAGTAGCAATGTGAAAACTAATATATAATTTATAAACAACATGTTTTTATAACTATTTGTTATAACAATTATTAATGTATATCTATAAATTATCAAAGCTCCTTTAAACTAAAAAAGGATAAAATTTGAATAATTGTTATTGATAGGTTGTTTAAAATACGACTACTGATGCCACAGTTTGATAAGGTGTATTTTCTTTAAAATTCTAAAAATTATGCGATGGGGTGATTTGAATTTGCCGATATCTATGGCTTAACCTATTTGGCTACTGCAAAGATCAAGCAAGTGAATTATTTATGTCGGTAATGAAGAAATTAAATGTTTATATGACAAATGCTAACTAAAAGTCTTGGATTTAACTTAAACGCAAATTTATCATATAACCTATAAATAATGATGAATTAAATACTACTTCTAATAAGTTTAATATTAAATGTTTGAATGACAAATGTTAACTTCTTTGTGTTGTAAGGCTTCGGTTCTATGTTAAATTATCATATAAGGCATGAGCTATAACTATAAAATAATTGAATACTTATTTATTTAATAGTAATAGAGAAATTATAATTATCAATAGATATCTAAAGAATTAGAGGAGGCAGAATTATTCAAAGTCGTCTAAGTTAGGTGGATGGGTCAAGCTGTGGGCGCTAAGGTAGGTGGATGGGTCAAGCTGTGGGCCCTAAGCTAGACGACATCGAATTTGTGATCTTAAAATTTCAAGCAAACATGAAAAAATAACGTAATACCGTACATTGT
>JAYRBW010029559.1:0-33448 GCA_036023295.1 Invenusta paracnida
TGTTTGTTTGTTTGTTTGTTTGTTTGTTTGTTTGTTTGTTTGTTTGTTTGTTTGTTTGTTTGTTTGTTTGTATATTAAGTCAACATCAATTTAGTTAAATTACAAAATTGCACCATTGAATATGTTCAAAATAATGAGCATTTCAAAGAAAATATGTTTTATTTAAAATGATTATTATATAATATTTCATGAAAATTATCAAAGAATTGGTTGTCAGCGAAAATATTTTTTTTGCAAACGTACATGTGCATAATTTAAAATAACTATAATCATTTTTATATATAATTATTTAATGACATACTGTGTCATTTGTTTATGACGTGAAATATATACATATAATATATATATACTTACGTCAAAATTATTTTAAATGGCTTTTCTTCGTTATAAAATATAAAATATTGAATAACTGACATTATACCTGTTGTATATAAGCAAGTAACTGAGTTGTTGACGACATATGTATAAATGGTAACAGTCAATAATTTATATGTACCTTTACATAATTATAATTACAGTATAGTTACTATTGTCTATTTTATTCTAAAATTGGCCTACAAGTATTATTATTAAATTTAGATAGTTAAGGCATTGCATCATTTAATTTAAAAAATCCCTTTAAAATAGAGTTGAAGAATTGTAATATACAGTGTATATTTATATGTTGTATATATAGCGGTTAATAAGGAATTTAACATAATATGACGTATTTCTAGGTCAAACCTTAGGTCTATACATTAACCACATTGTCCATTTTTAGAGCAGTACCGGTAAAGTAACTATTCGTTATGCTTGATATATCTTTATAAAAACACAGTTGTATAGAGTTCTGTTTTGTAGTCAGCAAGCTAACAGAGTAGGTTGAGTTCGCAAATGACAGAATCTACAGCATTGAAAGAAGATAGCGTCATCTTATAGTGTACGATCCCTTTCTCGTGTGCTAAAATAAAGGACTTCTTCAATTCAGCAACTGCCCCTCTCTTCCCCAAGTTAGGAATATTTATCTCTTTGGTTACGTATATTCTAAAATATTCTGGTTCACATCGCTTTAATTTTTCTCTTCATTTTTCCGGATAAAGAATACGCGAGAGAGAAAGAGAGGGACTTCATTAATGAGACAGTTTAAATATTTAATGACCTTAGGTCCTGCCAGTAGATCTATCTAGCTAGGCATATATACCGAGCTGGCTATGTGTATCTATAAAAGAATGGTCGTCTTACAAACGGGAGAATAGTTTCAGGAATGGCAAAGAGTTTCTGGAGAAAGGATACATCGATGATATGCCTAAGTTAGAGGCTCATCTATAACTTATCTCTTGATGATGTCGATATGTATATATGTATGCCCAAAATCTTACAAGTATACGTACATCGACTTACATATAGTATGACTAATTATAGATTTAGAATCAAAATATCTCCGTAGAGAAATCTTTACTTAGTGCATCGATATCTATTATGTAAACCGGAATATGATATATTCTGATAAGGTACTTAGCTGGTCAGTTATATAGAACAGACACATTACTAAATTTTTATTCAGAAATATTTTTTAATAGTTCTCTAACATAGTCTGTTATATTTATATATTTGATCTACGCAGATTTTGTTTCGTTTATATATGTAATCTAAAAAATGTTTGTTATATGTGGGGTATCTACTATTATTACATTTTTGTAACTTTCTAAAAAACATAGTTTTAGATTATGGAATTTTTTTGTAAACACATACATTTTATCTCAATTTAATACAAAGGATATTCCATTTCTAGTTTGTTAACATAACATATTTTAAAATAGTTTTCAATACATGTATATGATTCAATTAAAAATATATACCTTTTTAGTAAGCCATTTTTATGTGTATACCATTAAAAGTAACAACATATTTTCAAATATTTTGTAATTGTTCTTTGTATGAAGTTATGTGAATTATGAGTATTAAAAGTCTCTATATCATAAATATAATTACTAGATAATAAATATATGTATATGAATTAATTTCCTATCAAAATTTTTATAAAAGTTTCAACATTTAAATAATATAATAATAACAACATTCTAAAATAAATTCTAGTTGTTGAAACCAACACAAATTTTCAAAATAATACATAAAATTTTATCCAGATACTTTTATTTTTGACTTGCATATTTATATGAAACAATTAGCGAACCAGAGAAATCAGATTTATCCTCAACAGATTTTTGCCCTCTCGCTTATAAACATTTTAGAGTGTTAAATAGTTTCGTTTCTATGCACCTTTGGGTGGTGCTATTCAAATAGAAATTAAATATCAAATGGCGACATATTTAATAGCAATTGTAAGAGCTTAAATCCGCTAGATCTTTTATAAATAAATTTGGTGAAATACTAATATTGTATTTGGCAAGAGTTTGATAGATGTGGGCTGCTGAAGAGACTTATAACAAGATCAAAACAGTACTTTCCAGCTCTTCCCACACTGCCAGTGATATTATTTAGTATAGTATAATTAAGTAACCCAATTATATACGTTTTATAATTACACTGATTTGTTCTATGTTTGTCTTTGTATTATGCCTATTTCTCCGAATTATCCGAAGTTATTAAGATCATAATTAAATGTTATTAACACATTTATGTAACAATCATATTATTTAGATTATCAGTAAATACAATTTATTATGTCGATTTAAAATGCCAAAACATCTTATATCTTATAATTTATGCGCATTCCTTCAACTTTAATCTGATTTTTAATAATAAATTAAACGAAACTGAGCATCGTGTACAATCACATTTTATAACACATTTTATAACTCATGTTGTATATATTTTGTGTCACTGTAGCAATTATTTTTAATTTATGTTTCATTTTGTTGTCCCTGAGTCCCTTTAGATTATCTCCAATATTTTAGTATCATGACGGCATCAAATTCTTCTAGGCGATTTATGTATTTCAAAGCACTATTTGCTTCAATGATTCCATATATAGTTAGAATCACCAAATTAGCGGTTTGCAAACTTTGATTTGTTAGCAATGAATTTAACATGACCAATTGTAACAGATTTTTTTAAAGTCATATTCTTTTATATAATTAGCATGATATATGTTTTTCTATGTAGTATTCCTAATATTCATTAAAATAATAATTCAGTAATATATATAGATTTCTAAATCAATGCCAGTACTGCATAGTAAATAGTATATAAATAAATATAGTATATATATTACATTTTATAATTTGATTTCCATGAGTGAAATGGTGTCATGAATCGCTATTGTTTTTTAAATTAAGCAATAAATATTTAAACTTAAAGGATAATTCATGTGTTTATGTTTAAACTTTATGTAAAGTCCGTGAGAATTTAAAAATACAAGGCTAACATTTTTAACCGAGTAATTGTTTTAATCGTTTTTACAGAAACAAATTGTTATATGTATATAACATATTTTTCAATTGTTACTTTAAAAATATTCAAATTTTTTATAAGGTTAATTTATCCTGTTCAAAAGAAATTTAGATATTTGAGTAAATCGAGTTTTAAAAGAAAAAAGTCCGGCTATTTTGCATTCCAATGTTTTAACATAAATGTTGCAATTCACAAATTAAGACATGGCATGGACAATATCTTTTAATGACTATATTTAAAATAATATGTTTCTATGTAATCTCAGAATATTACGTAGTTTTTTGTTATTTAGCTTTTGCATTTGTAAATTTGTTAAATTAAAACAGGAACTATTATAGAAAATAGATTTTGTGAAATCGACACTCAATCATAATATTTTATTTGCTTTTTTAGTTTTTTTAGTTTTAAGAAGGTAAAATTTCAGCAACAAAAATATGTGTTTCTATAGTTCCCATTAATTCTATATGTGGCTTCAGTTGTAAATAAAGACTTTAAATATTTTAAACTAATTTAAACTATAACATTATTAAAAAAATGCTAACCGCGAAATGATTTAATATAAAATATAAAATACCAAGTTTTTCCTGTTTAAAGTAATAAAACAAGCATCTAATACCGTACTATTTTTAGCTACAAGTTAAAGTCATAAAAATGAAAATACATATATGAGTAATATATTGGTATGATATATATATTTATACTTATATCCTATGACTATAATGTTTAAAGAAATGTGAAACCGCTCTTTATATTATTAGAAATATTTTTGTTTAGATTATTTATTTCACTTGTTATACATATATATAGGGCCACTCAGTCATATATTCTTCTAACATACTAAGCAAACAAGCATTCTTAAATTCTTAGAAATACAAGAATTGTATTATTAAAAAAAATTGTTGAGGTCGAGTATGAAACATGTTTTAGGGTATTTTATAGTGACTTTTATATCACGCTTGTATTAATTATTTAAGCCTAAATGTCACTTTAATAATGATTTTGATCTAAAGTTATAAGCACTTGAAAAAACATGAAGGTTGGGAGTTAAATTTCGTATTCAGAAGAAAATAAAACAATAGAATAAGCTTTTTCGTAGCCTTGGTATTTAATTCGAGTAATTATATTACTCATATAATTCATTTAACTCATTTAATTAGAAAGATTTATTTTTATACAATACCAATGTTTTTGAGATTTCCATTTCTTGGAATAAATATATGTATATTTTGAATCTTTGGAATTACCTTTTATTAATAAATCGTTGTATTTAGATGAGCATGAATTCACATTCATTATTAATAAAAAAATTTAATTGTATCAAATATTGAGTTTGATGTTTAACATCTATTGATTTTTTATGCAGAGTATATTTTATCAGCAAACATAATATATTTAAAAAAATGTATAGAGATGATTAAACAGTTAGTGATATTTATTTTATTTATATCTATTTTATATCCAACAGTAACATTTTTATCTAAATTATGAATTAACCAATTAATTAACCTGAAAAATGCAATTTTAAAATTATTCAATAAAACTTGTAACAAATAGTTTATAGAGCTGCTAATTAAAAATATAAAATACTAATTATTTGTTGGTGTAAGGACATTATGATAATATGCATGGTCGAGAAAGCTGGACTCCACTGTATTTATTATTGAATATGTTCAATATATAAATATTACAAAATAATAAATCCAAATTATATTGGATGCACTATGAAAATTGATTTATAAATTTATTCAAACTGATTTTGTATATAAATATATGTAGATTTGTATTTACTTTCATGTTTAAATGATTTTTACGTTATTTATACCGCCGCAGAATGAGTCGTGTATTTTTATCAACACCACATTATGGTGAGAATATTCTATTTATTATAATTATTAATTCCTGTCTAATTGGATGCAAGTTTAATTGCACATTACTATAATTCTATTCAAAAGATTTAAGAATTCTATTTTCTCAACTAAATTCAGAGAATAAATTTTAAGAATATATTCAATCATTATTCGTGCACACAACTTGAATATGTCTTTTGTGCGAACCTTTTTGAAAATATGCTTGTTTATGAGAAATCAAATATTAAATATTTTGTTATAAATCGTATAATGTATGGATATGGTTATAAAAATATTGGTTTCCATAGAATATTTAAGGACAGTATATTGACATATAAAACTATTATAGTCTTGGTAACTTCTTTCTTTTTAATAAATTTAAGAAAATATTTAATTATATTATCAATTATTCAAAAATTGTATATATATATGTATTATGTACAATATATAAATATGTATAATATTAGTAAAATATAAACTTATCAAACGCAGCATGTATATATATATATATCTACGATAATGTGATAAATATGTAAAATTAATTAGGTAAAATAAAACTCTTATTCGCCACACATTTTGGAACATATCGTGAATAATCCCTAATTTATTAAAAATCTGTAACACATTCATTAAATAATAATAACAATTTTTTGGCTATAGTGTTTCAGTCTTTATGGAGTTCCTCAATGACAGAGAGTTTTCGAACCGGAGTCCTCACGATTACAGTGCGAAGACTATATAATCCCTTGACCACCGGAGCTCGGTCGATTAGCAAGGAAAACTTTCTAGCCATAACGGCAAAGTCCGTATCTCACGAACTATATTAGAATTAAGATAAATCAAAACCAAGTTGTTTAACCACGACATCATTCATTAAATATTCAATAAAAATAGTAGATAAAGACTTCTATGCATAAAAATATCTGTTAATCAATATTAAATTAAGCCTTAATATAGGTACATTTTATAAAAATGTCAATGACATCATTGTATATGTATCTGTATTACAATAAAATTATTAACTGTTATTTGTTTTATTATAATATTTATTTCCATATGATAATGGGGAAAAATCGAATAAAATGCCCCTCTTTATCGATCACAATGTTAATATAATATTTGTAACTAAGCTTTAAACGAATTCATTAGCACATGTCATTATACTATTTAGGCTGTATTTAAAATGGAAAAATGTTGTCTATAAGAAGCAATATGAGAATAACATGTTACAAATTAAGCACTCAAAATCAAATCATACAACAAAATTTTAATTAATTGAATAAATTTTATTGATTTCATTATCGAAAAGGATATAAAATATACGTAAACAAAGTACTTTCGTCATAAAGTTTAAACTTGTGCTTGTGTGTACATACAGAATGTTATTATTGGAACAGGAAATGTCTATACGAGTCACATAAAATGCACATAAAAAATAATAATGAATAAAAAATAAGTTTATTTATCTTTAATACCATCCTGATTATGTTGTCATGTTAATTTTTTAATGTAAATTGCTTGTTTAATTTAAGTTTAGAATAAAAAATCATTATGCTTATTGTATTTGTGCACGCAACATCCTTGATATAAAAGGAAGGTATAAAAGACAATTTATTCATTTGATTGTATTGCAGATCGTATTTTAACCACGACACGTTTTGACATTAAAAATATTTTTATTTAAGGGCTATAAAATATAGCACGGGATTTATCTAGTTATACTATTCTTTTAATTAGGAAGCGAATATATGCCATTTTAACTGCCTATTTTGGCAGTTCTACTATTTTATGAAATGAAAACAAGCACAGCTAGGAAGCAGTAATAAAATAATAAATTCGGAATTTAAAAAAATGCTATGCATTCTTCTCTTTATAGACATACACATCTGTTATATTTAAAAGGAGAGAGTTGGTTGGAATTATTTAATTCCAAATTTAAGATGTTATTTATGAACTATAACTAAATTATTGATTATCCGGTGTTGTCAGAAGCACTTGGTTCACCAATCTTACGTGCACAATACGTTGGTTCTACAGGGCAAGCAGATATATGCGAGGTCGTATATGGCACATCAAATTTGCATCTGAAAGAGTATACGATTGTCCCCATGTGCTTTTATTGCTTCAGAACTTCTTGTCTTTAATTGATGATTACTGTCAACTAAGTAATCGTAACGAGTAGAGAAGACTAGACTAGTGCAACTATGCAACCTGAAATACCTCCGCTACCAGTTATTGGGGTAGGCATAACCCAGGAAAACAAGCTTCCAAGCTACTGCACAACAGTTTTCTATCGCCACAATACCAGGACATAATGTCTTGGAGGTCCTACCTGCGCGTCAATATGTAGTAATAGGTTTGTATAGAAAGGCGAGGAGGACTGTCATAGCTTTCCTCACATACTCCAACTAAATCCAGGCTATTCTTGTTGTCATTAATAATTGCCAGCGTGGTTGGCAAAACAAGCTGGCTTGGATTCAAAAGGGAGTACTCAGTATTCATTGTTGGAACCCTTCCATCATTACAGCTGCCATCACGCTTCACCGCTGGCGATGAAAATGAAAAAATATTTTATCGAAAAAAAATTAATTCATCGTCCATGATGTTGTGGTGTCTGCCTTTCTTCGACATAATATTATATTGATAGCATATTACCTATATATTATACCTTAAAAGTTAATAAAACTAATCGAGTTTTTATAAAAGCAGTAAAACTCAGTATATCTTTAAGCAAGAGGAAGTAAGCAAGACCTTCAAGTATAACGAACAGATTTTAAAGGGGCACAAAGTTCCTCCATTCCTCTCAGTGACAATACCTGTTCTTCTAAAAAGTTTTTTCTTTCCCCCTTACACAGCGTGAGGTCATGCCATCATCACCGCCATCAATTTTCACCTGTTTTAATCTAATTCACAGTTAATCAGCATATCTTTGATGCCAGCCGAGACGCCTTGCTCTTATAGTCGTATTCCTGTTCATTCGGCAGGCTATTATAATTGTCGGAGCAAAAGTTCTCTATTCTACCAATAAGTAATTTTAATAAATTTTATGGAAGAAAACCAAACTCTTATAATATTCTTGCGTTTTCCCTCTCCAATTTTCACTCATATAATATATACTTCAAATAATCTCTCCTCAATGAAAAAAGGTAACAATCCCCTCGTAACCCTTTAAGGGCAGAAAGCTAAGGGTGAGAGGGGAAAGAGAGAGGGTGGATATAAGTCAGAAAGAGAGAACCCAAAGAATCTGTAGTAAAGAATAAGGCAAATGCCAACACTAAAAGAATTTTATGGCCAGAGGTCGATGGTTTCTCATTACCATTACGTCAACATCTAGAAAGCGTTTGATCTATAGGACCCATCTCCTGACTCTCCCCTAACAAAGCCCTGTAGACGTATCTCCAACAAAAACAGCTCAACTGCTCCAAGAAAGAGACACATGATATAGAAGTCACTCGGTTGACTCGTGAGAGAAATCGTTGACAACTTGCTTCTTTTTCTCTTTTTTAAAAAGGGATTTGGAAGACTGTCTCTCATCTCAATAAGGAAGGACTGAAACCACTGAGGGTGAGAGATAAGTTATATGAAAACTATTTTTCTTCGAGGTAGAATAGCTAGCTCTATTGAACTAACACACTTTTATAGATGTCAGTGTCCTAAAATCCCCCTACCCCTCCAAAACTCCTTTCTTGGTGATATGTAGACTTATTTTTCTCCTCAAGGTTTATGTGTATTTGTCTTAAATCAAGACAACAAGAATATGGTGGGGAGCCTCTACTGTTCTGTCTTTTTCTTCGCCTGTTCCCGCAATCTCGCCAGTTTTCGAGTCTTCAAGGACGACAATCAAGGGGTCTATTTTTTTCCCTCTTCCAGAGATCGTCCGGGGCGGTACCCTGATGTACCGAACACACATACATTCACTGACTGCTCAATTATCTAATCCAGGAGCAACCATGGAAGCCTCATCGATTCTAATAATTGCAAGATTACCGTCCAAGATGTTTCTAGCTTTCCTCCTTCTTATTTTGGTCCTCTTTTGTGTCTTGGTCGTTAGATGTTAGGGTGGACGGACGGATATGATCACTGGCTGATAGAGGCAGAGTGTCTGCTGCTGTCTGTGATTTGATGCTCACAAAAGATACGGTGGCAGATTACGCCTGGCAATTTACTAATGGGCCAAGGCGGACGTCCTTCGTTTGGTAGTGAGCGTTTCAATTGACCTCATCAAAAGTTGAAATTATTCGGTTATAGGTAGCTACTAGAATTAGCTATTGCCAGTGTGTTTTAAGGCAGTTTCACTTTAAAAGCAATTTAACTTTTATATGCAGTTTATAAGTCTGTTAAAGTACGTTACAGTCCCTTCATTTTTTCTTCTATATTTTATTTAATCTTAAATCAAGTATAGAACTACAAAAAGAAAAGCAAAAAAGTTGTTCAACGAAATATAGAAAATTTTATTTACGTCAATTTAAATTAATTCTATTTTGGATTATTTAAGTTTACATATGTAGATTAATGCTTTGTTTTCTTAAATTAAATTATTAATGCATCATTTATTAGTTTTGAATTGACTTTTAAAAGTACATAAATTGCTAATAATAATCGTTATAATATTTATAATATTTTTCATTTATAGCTGCATATTTCTACACAATTTATACATAGAAAACACGTTTTTGTATGTAATTTGAATAATATCAATTAAAATAATACGTAACGTTAGTTAAAAAACGTTATCTGATCATTACCGAAAATAATCACTTATAAAGTATTTTAAACTGTAATTTTATCAATAGTATAGATCTGACATCAATATAACCCAAATAAATATTTATTAATAAAATTGATAAAATAAAATAAAATAATTTAATTTAAATATTAATAAGGAAATCAAGAATAATATATTTATCTATTATTTATTTCACAATATAAATGTTGCTTATTTCCTAGAAAATAAAACTAGATTATCAAGTAAAAAACTAACATAGTTTTAAAACCATAAAAGGTCAAATAACATCTATAGATATATTGTCACGTTTTCTTAGTGATCTACATGAGCTCGATATATGTTTAATGTTTCTTTCGTTCGTTCGACTCACTTATCTATTTCTAAATGTACATTACTGCATATTTTGCTGTGTATATTAAAGTTAAACGACAAATGTAACGTATTATGAAAGCAAAAATATATGTTATTAATTCAAAATTAAATTAATATAGACGGAGCATCCTTTAATATACGGACAGAAATATAGTTTTAGAATGGGAGACAATCATTCTTGTCGAAGAAATTAACCACAAGATCAAATTTGTGAATACCTTATACGTCTCTTTGTTTTTCAGCATTATATATTTTAGTATATTTATTCTATTTATAAAAATGAACGATTCATGTGTTTTAAGATTCGTCTTAATTTTATAAAAAGGAATATTATAAAACATCATTTAAGTCTATGTATTTATGTATCTAACTATCTTGAAACTTTTTAAGAGTTATACTTAAAATATGTATAAATTATCTAACAACTGTTAGCTTTTTAAAATAAATTTGGTTAGAAAAATTAGGAATTTGATTCTATAAAATATTAATACATTTATATACTAAATCTATTTAATTGTATTTTTCATTAAATTAATTTCCATTTTAAGCTTAACTAAAAATATATGTTCCCATTGGTTATCAAATTAGGTACTTGATAAACATGGAAACGTTAAATTCTTTAATCGGCCTTTCTATGTTCGTAAAACAAGTTATGCCTGTTTATTAATTATATAAGTGAAAATTGGATTAATGATGCCATATTGCAAAAGAAAAACTTATTACTACACCTGATAAACTGTATAAAGTGTTCAGATCTTATACTCGCAACTTATTATAATTGCGAACAACTGATTCCGCAGGATTTTTAAGTCAGGTTACACTAAACGTTAGTTTAAGCACTGAGAATTGTTAATTTTTATCAACTTAAAAATAGTTAATCAATCAATTTTTTCTACAAACATAGAAAGGGTTTCAAGTAATACATTTGACATATATACTCAACTCAAATATATATTTCTATGTGTATTACATTTGAAAAAAAAAACCTCTTGAAAACAACAAAACAGAATGAATAAATTGTTTCATTAAAATTACTTTTATACAGTTTTTTGGAAGTTCAAGTGTCCAATAAATAAATTATGGACAATTGTATAGTAAAAAAAACTTTTCAAATGCAATAAAAGCAGATAAATGTTTTGGTTATATTCTCCTTATATAGTTTAAGCATTTTTTAGAAAATAACATTATCTTGAAATTTTTGTTTTAGTAAAACATATATGTCGCAGTTTTAATAATTACTTCACTTTATTTGGAAATCATAATTATATTCTGTATTTATTATAATGACAAATTCGATTTAATTTTTACAATTTATTAGCATAAGCGAGAAAACATATACACTTTGTACATATTGGAACCATTTAGACATTATATGTAGGTTTAATTAGTTAAGTTCTATCGATTTAAATAAAATGTTTCTGTCATTTCCTGACTTAAATTTTCTGAAATTTTTATTGCGTAAAATAAATACGGTTATTACTCTAATTTTTACTTTCCAATTGCTATCTGACCTCACTCCATAACTCACATATCCTTATTTGACTTTTTATTTACTTGAATAGATTTAACTTTTCTTGATGTTTTCTCGTGTTTACTTCAGTAGCAAATTTTCACGCGTGTCTGTTATGTTGTATACGTCTAAATATATAGAATTTAATCAAACAATCGATATGACTATTTGAGAATATGGAATGAATATCCGCGTCCTTTCTAAGATCCAATGCTTGTCTCACCCAATTTAAACTCTCAGCAAATTAACGCGTTATTTCATCAAACGATGCTACTACTTGCTTCCCTAGCTTTCTTCAATCTTCTCTTCCTTTTCTCTTTTCTCCTCGACTCACTGTGTATACTTAGATATGAGACTTGTGCAGTTTGGTGAGACTTCTGCCCTGTAATTTGTCATTTCGTTTGCGATCACTCAATGGTGAAACTTGTGCGACACTGAAGGCACTTTTAAATACACGTGGATCCGGCTTCCCATGGGATGGAACAGATGTGAGGACACACACACCTACTACGAATAGTGTCCCTTCCATTTGTCCTTCGCCTGTAATCGTAGTGGCCGTTTTGTCTCTATAGCTGATCTTTCATATTTCAGTCTATTGACAAAGACAAAGTCGGCACGCAGAAGAAACTTCGCAGAAACATTTAATTTTAATCTCCCACACTTTAAAGTCCATTATTTTGCAATAATCCATCGTCATGACACTGACTTAGTAGTCGTAACAAGATATTTTTTGATTATGCAAGTTTGAACGACTGATATACTTAGTACCTACATAAATTTAACACTTAGGTAGAAAGATAGTGTGTTTCTACATCCTTAAATAAAATAGAATTATTGTAGACTTTTGTGTAGGTATACGCATATTCAGGACTGTAGACGACATAGTCTAAATTCACAGTTATAAATAAAGTGGTATTCGGATTTTAAATATTTTTTAATAAAGCTTGTTGGCCCCAATAGGGACTATTATACATAGATTATATTTGGTTCGCTTTATTACCTAATCAGAAAATAATAATAAACACAATCACTGAAATATTATGCCCGTGGTAAACAAACAATAGTATCCCTAAAACCTATTATACAATATATATATATATATAAATAAAATAACATACATATTAGATAGAACGTACCTACTTACTATATAATAGGTAACTGCAGATTATGTGTCAGATACAAAATACAAAAATTAATTATGCATTTTACGAGGTAAATATAACATTGAAATAATTGTTATTATACACATATTAAAAAAGACCAAGTTTATATAACCTGAATATTTCCTAAAGCTTTTAGAAGTAGTAAAGTTCAGAAAAAAAACCTCTTCATCGGGTAAATGACTGAAAGATCTCCAATGGGATCATGGATTGGGTGTATATGTCCCGGTTGCACGCAACATCAGCCCGGCAGCAGGAAGTCTGTGAGGCGCCCTAAGGTCGGGTGAAAGCGCTCTTTGCTCCTCAATATAATGCCTTCTTTCCTGGTCGGAAGTTGTATCTTGGAAGTACAAAGTTAATATGTCGATGGTGGTAGGACCCCATTAAGTCAAGACCACAAAGTATATTCTAGATAGAATGATTGAGAATCGGGCAGGAACCGGAGCTATTCAAATCACATCGTCTTTCTTTGAGGCGCGACTGTTTTATAAGGTCCAGTTTTGTAGAGTGATTGGCGGAAGTAAGAACATCACATTGTCAGCAATTCTTCCATCGCACTTCATTTCTTTTTCTCTCAGTCCCTAAAAACTTTCATCTCTGGTCATGGCTTCATTTGCCCAAAAATCCGGTGTCATTCATCGTCATTCCATATCTCCTTAATTAATATCAGGGAAATATTTTGCTGTATAACTTGTGTGTATCATTGTAGCTGAGAAATAGAATTGGTGTTAGCTAGATTTTGCAATTTGATGCGGAAGTTATGATTCTGTCACGTTGTCCCGATTTTTTTCGATCATCTTTGTGGTCGGTGGTCGGTAACACCCTAAATTTAACTCCGTGTAATTCAATTTATAAATTAACTTATTATCTCTCCAGGTTAGATAAAGTCAAGTGGACATTTATTTTAGTATTTAAGCACGTAACCCTTCTATTCTTAACGTTAACTTCTATTTTCCTTCAATGCTGCGTCTTCCAAAGTATATGGTATACACAGTATGATATTAAAATCAGCACGTCGTTACATTTATATCTGCTTTCATTTTTATAGTTCTATTAATAAAATACTGTTTCTATAAATCAAAATGAAACTCAAATGCATGTAATATACATATAAGTATATATTTATTCAATGTGTGTGTATATGTATATTTATACATGCATATAATGTATGATATCATTATAGTTACACTCACAACGTTATCGCAAAAATAATTCATTAAATATAATGAACCTATAAACGAGACAAAAATCTTTAAGCTATATTTGAACAATAAAAGTTGAAAGACACAGAACTTCTCTTTCATTTAGTGTACGCCATCTAAGAACACAGTATCGTTGTTCTCTAACTTCAACGTCAGTCGGATATTCTGCCTAGTAATGTCTGACGCTAACGGACACTGACTCTATGGGGAGTCGTTGACGAAAAAGGGGGTTATCAAGTTGGGCGCCTTACTCTCCAAAACACACCGGTGTCCTTGACTAAAGCATCCAGTTTTTGTACATAGTAGGAGTAGACTGCAGGAATTCAAGGCCCCTTAAGTCTTTCAGGAGACGATTCTGAAGAACTCGGAGGTACACAGTCAATGAAGTATTGTGGTATTATTTCTCAGGTTAAAGAAGTAACGATTGCTTCAATTTGAATTTTGTTAAGAATTCATGTCTATGCTATTGACGCCTGACTAAACACTCAAATTTGAATAAAAAGTCAGCCTCCCTTCGTAAGCAGTAGTATAAAACATTTCCAGAGTCGTCTTACTCTCTATATATTATAACGGTAATGATCATTTGTATCTAGTTGAAAATAAGCTAAATTCTTTATTTGACTAAATTAAGCGTCGGTAGTTCAAAGTCCGACTTACTCAAGCGATGAATATATGCAGTCATCCTTGACCTTAATTGAATTCGGATCTAAAATATATGCGAATGTATACTCGCAACCTCTTTCCCATATATTTATGCTTTACCACTAACTAACTGTACATATACAACAGAATTAGGCAGCATACAGTCAGAGGAAGTTTTCTTGTTTCCTTCTCACTAAAATCTATGCATTAACTTAATTATTATTCTGAGCAGTGAAAAACTTTTAAACTCATAAACAGATTCATGTATGCATGTACAGGTCCAAAATATTTCGAACGAGATGAATGAACTTTACTTTTGTTGTGTTTACATTTCTTAATTTTGAAGGATATACACACGTGTACGATTTATTTACATTATAAACATAAAGATTTTTTCGGGTGAAGAATTTAAGTTATGACGATCTGTATATCACGTTTTTTATATATACAGAAATATTTCAAAATATTTAACCATGCTTTTATTATTAAGTTTCGGCCATTAAAATGCGTTTAATATATGTGATAAAGTCAACGTTTTTTAATAAATCAAATACATTCTCATTATTAAAAATTTCGTAAAGTCTTCTTTAAATTTTCGTTATAAGTTTAAATAGTTACTAACTTCTTTTGCCAACATATTAAAAAATTTCAAATTAAAGACAGAAAGAACCAAATAGCTTTTGTGTAATATGTGAGTTTATTTATTATTTGTGTCCTCTTTATTTAAACAAACCTAGCAGATACAGGAAGATTATATCTACAAACACTATACATAATATTATTTACACTTCCTTGCTTTTACAAATATACTTATAAAGAATAAATAGAATTTTAAAGCACACGATCCTTTTGAAATATTTTACCTCTTTGAAATATTACATTAGCTGACCCATTTGAGAAAAGCAAATAATTTATTTTTTGTCTTTGCAATTATTGAACTAGGTATGCGTGATTATTATGAAGTGCACGCCACGTTCTTAGTTTTGAATTACTTATTTATCAGATATATTGCTGTTCACTTCTTCAATTCGTATAGGTATAGTTTATATATATACATATGTATCTAGATGAAAAACAAGAACTAAAATGTATCTTGTATGAACTTGTATGTATAAGGTGTTTATTAATACTGCGCTCTTGTTAAATATATATTATATTTTAATAGTAACAACTTTGATGTGCAAGTTTTATATCATTTAATTGAAAAAAACATGGACAAAAACTTATATAAATTGATATTTATTTACATGTAGTTGATTATAAAGAATTCTAAACTAATTTTTGTTGCTTGTTTAAAAAGGTAATCAACATACACAGGTATACAACTTTGAATAAAATAGCAGCTGTAGCTTGTATCTGTTCCAAGCAATGCGTTTGATACACATATTATGTATAAATTGTAACGAGCTCAAATGACATGTACACATATATGTGAGTCTTTAAAAAAAACTATATTGTTGCATAAAAAATGACAAAGCTTCATTGATATGCACATGAGGGATTATTTTGTCAGTGATATGAGATATTTATATGTATTTACAATCAATTATATCACCAAATATTGTTTCATATACTTCTAAAAAGCTTTCTTTTTCTTTTTTCAGGGCGTTTATTCATGTTCCAATCGTGGATTATAATGACTATGAGAAGAATGTTTTCTTTTACATTCAACTAGGCGATCCTTATGTCATCAAAAAAGCCGGTAAGACAATTTCTGAAATGTATCTATCTTCTTTAACTCAACATTTAAATGCAATTTTTTTCTAATAAATCATTGCCAATATAAATTAAACTATATGGATTGTCTTGGATACATATTTTTTGATAATTTTTCTACAAAACTGATATTTAACGCAATATTTCTTTTTAATATAAAAATACAGGAATTTATCGGTTATATCATAATTTCGTTATAAAATAAGGGTGCTTATCAAATCAATTATATCTGTTACATATATTTAAATAAATATAAGGACGGCTATTCAGAATATTTTCATTAAAATGTTACATAATGGAACAAGAATTTCTGCTCTATAAATAATCTGTTATATATATACATATATGTAGAAGTAAGTGTTAAATTTATAAAATATATAAAAAACATTTAAGAAATAATAACGTCCATAAAATTATTGACTTTGTGCAATCGTCATCGATATAAATGCACTTGCAAAAGAGAACGGCAAAAGAGAAGAAATTATACATATAGGGGAATGATTTGGAAGAATGACGCAGACAGAAGGAGTCAACTTCTATGACTTTCTTTGTAATTCATTATTATTTACGTACATTCTTCCTCCAAATTCTAGACGAAATTTTGCCAGTCATAAATTGCTAGTCCTCCGCGTTGTATCCGACTTAAATGTGTACTTAAATAAAAGGAAAACAATTATAGGAACGACGGAAAGCAGCTAATTGGCAACTGTCTTGACATCAGTATACATCTTGGATCGTTTGGAAGTCTGCGAGACCCGCTCCACCTCCCACATCGGTTTATTCATCCTCAACTTGTTGTCAATTGCAATGATAAGTCCGTTTCCCCCAGTTCTATCTGTCAATCAAGCGAGGTTTTTATTTCCTTCGCTAACCTCCGGAGAAAAAAGACGTAGACTCCGTCAAGATATGTACATTTACTCCAACAGAGGCTAATTAGAGAGCGCGAGCGCCTATATGCTTTTCGTAATTGACGTGTGCAGTGCTAATGCCTTTGTAGAATTGCACTACACCTAAAAATACAGTTTCGATCGGGTATAGAATCTGATCTTTCTTTTTCTCTTTCACTTAAAAAGCCTTAAAGCGAAATGCATTTTGTACTTCACTGGTTCGCCTAGGCTGGAAATCTAGCTGACAGGGAGAGTAAAAGAGGAAACCAACCTCAATGTACGTGCGTGTGTGTGTTATAAATGAAAACGGTTTATTCTGTCGTTTGTTATACTGTTCGCAGTAGTAGGGTCTTTGAACTAGTCAATTAGAGAGAGCGCATCGAGCAGAGTTCAACTTGAGATTCCGGGCGAGCAAAATAGGTGGCTAGACGGTCTGACGACAGTGATCATTAGTTTGAAAAGACATCCGGACTATATCGATGCTCACGGTTGGTGGCAAACCTATGGCGAAAAGACGGGGTAGGGGGTCACCAGTTTGGAAGCTTACCGGAGTCTAAACTGATTAGGTTTTTAATATTTGTATACAGTACAATCTGCTTATGCCTATATTTTTTCTTGACTTCCGCTGTATTAAATTTTCTAAAAAATATGCCTCATATAGTATATATACATACATAATGTATATTGTTATTTCATACTTTTCCTTTACTTATAGGCATTATTTATTATATATCTATGCGTCTATATGCATATATGTATGTAAGTACACTTTTAGACAATATGGTTTGTATCAATAGCATTTTATGGTTCCTCTGAACATAAAACTAAAGTCATACATATCGTTGTAATTGTTCCCGTGATTTCTTTTCATTTTTGATTTTACTTATTTGATTCGGGCTAATAAACTCTATATTATAAGAAACCATAATTCTCCTGCATGCTTCAAATGAATACCTATGTAATGAAATATATCAGGTTCAATTTTACTATATTTTGTTAGAAATTTGTTGTAACCATTTGAAACCATATTTGACTAAATATAGAACCTATTTGTGTGTTTAAGTATATAGGTATATAAGGCATTTACAAAACTTGGAGTTATTGGCAACAATGGTACAGAATATTCTTAACCTCTTAATGTTGTAGAGCCCGGTGTATATGGTTCACATGACCCTTCAAGTAAGTTTGGAGATCTACGTCCAATCAGAACGTTTGTCACCTAGATTTAGAACTCATTTTTCTCTATGTATTTCATTACTCTAGCTTTACTACATATTCCCTGTAAAATACATACTTACATTTATTTATAATTTGTATATGTGAGGGCTGATTACTTATTATTTTGCCAGGGTTTCAAGTAATCAATATATTGTGACGGTTTCAGTTAAATTCTCTTCCTCCCTTTACCTCACTCCTCAATTCACTCACTTAATCACTACACCTACAATCCGGGCAACAGATTATATATTGATTCATTTACTTTGACCTTAGCCGGCAATCGAATATAAATCGATTGCTTTCACGTTTGTATTATAGTAGCTTTTAGATAGTGTTTAGGTATGTGTATATATATATATATTTATATATGACACATTGCAAAGTAAAGCAGTCAAAGACATTCACTTAAAAGCAATACACACTGAACAGAACATTTTTATGCAATCAATAGATCAAGTTTTAGTAATTAATTGTTCTGCATGCCTCAACCTTCGATCCACCTTGTAATTCTTTTTAAATTTCCTTCTTTGCATTGATTTTTCATAACAGTAGTTTTCCTCCTTTGTTAAATTCTGTTTCTTTTTCATTAATATCTTACTTACAATTTGATTAATATAAAAACCACTTCTGTATTTAACAACAATATAAATAAAAACTAATATATGCAGATAACATTTTTAAAGCACAATTTTATAACATTATCAAAAATCTTAATTTTGATTTTGATAAAAAGTGTAACATACATTATTATCATAATGTTGCTATATATACATATTTTCATTATTTCAAACAAAATTTACATCTAGTTCACATATAAAAAACACAATTATTCTTTGAGTCTGTTTCTGTGAGTCTTATATTAACATTTAAATCTTCAATTTAACAGTATTACTATGTATAATTCAATTTATAATTACCCTAAAGCAATATTACACAACGATTGTTTAGCCAAAAGTTACTGCCTTATAGCTTCTATATGATTTTACCTTGTATATTATGTTTCTTACATATATAAAGTTGTAAAATATTAATCAAATAATATTAAAAATGTTTATGACATTATTCTATTTTGAAACATTTAAAGTAATACAAGCATATATAATCGTTCATGTGAAACTCTGGATATAATACCCCGTTTTTAAACTAAGAAACTTTTGTTACATGATCCCGTGTAATTGCAAGATGTAAAAGGTTTGTCTTATTTTTAGTAAACCGAATATATACATGTGTCTGACCGACTTGTATTCGATGACTTAGATCCATAACATATGCCAATTGATAATTACTAATTATTTAAGTATCTATATGAATTAATATCTAAAGTGAGAATTCCTCCTCGTGTATATATTTTCTATAAAGATATTCGTGCATTTACTAATATCCTAATAATGAGTATTTACGCAATAAGAATACATTATTTCTGTTTATAGTCTGTGGGTATGTACATGCGAATATACGAAATATATTATTTATTCATTTCCTAATGACGAAACAGATGTAATTTCTAAGCTCTTTTTCCTCCACAAATTATGTACAAATGCTATTTTAAACCATTTGAATATATTTATATTACGTTTATTTCGCTCATGAATAAATATTTGCGTTGCATCTACATATTATACTCATATATGTACATACATATTATACACATACAAGATTGTTGCTATACATAGGAACACAATATGTGTAAAATACTTAGCATCTGTTCACATATACCTCTCTAAAGTGTTATACAGAGTTCAATGAAACGTAAGAAGAGGAATTTATGTTGCTTCTTCCCTTAAAAATCAATTACAACATTCCCGCTTTACAATATATAAAAGGGTGTTACATTATGTAAACTCAAGACAGCCTCTCTATAAGAACTGAATGCGAATATAATGTAGACTAATACACTATATATGGTGCTTGAACGTAATTGTTGGAGAATATAAAAATCTCCCAATTCTCCTTACCCTTACCCTTACTCATAAACTCCACTCTACCTATGTAATCGATACATTTTGACATACAAGCGCACACTAATATTATTTCAGCTTATGATAATAAAAGGAGTGTGTTAATTCTTTATTAAGTACCACGGAAAATTGTGCTACATGCCTGGAATTTGAATTGTTGCACAAATTACAATAATATGATTATAATATTGACATTTCCTTCAACTTACTCATATGAGGTGTTTCTAAAGTTTTTATTATTTTTTGTTACTTTTTAAAGTACATACTATAAATAAATTTTACAGAAATGCAAAATATCAGAAATAATTGAATGATTTAAAATTAATATATATATTAGTATAATATAAAATCGTTCTTAATAAACTAAAAATAATTATTAATTGTTAATAGTTAATTTTTGGACTATATGGTTTTATACTTAAAACAAACGATAAAAGAATTGAATAAGTTATTTCAAGAATTTAAAAACATTTCAATATTACAGTTCAGTATAAATATTTATTTTGTTGTCAAGGTACATAATGTTAAAACGAAAATTATTGTTTGCTCCATTAATAAATAACTACAATAGTTGATACGAGTGTACTTGTAATGTCCAATTTTTTTCAATTTATCTTTTTAAATTACTACAGTATACATATGTATCAAAAAAAGTACTGACCATTACCCCATTTTTCTTATTAACTTTAGAAATTTAACTATATATTTTATATTAATTAATATATAGGCATATAGATAACGCACAAGGCAATCAGAAATATTTCTCATCATTTCATAATAATTAGTTGACTCATTCCCAATAATGTATATAGTGCCGCCCCAGTTATATCATTAAATATTAATGACACTTTGTAATGAGACATTCTTTAGACTATCAAATAATACATCAATATCAAGTGCCACTTTTTTAAATGAAGAAATATATACAATTTTCGTGTTTATTAAAATGTCAATATATTCATTCTTCAGAAGAATACATTTTTCACTTGATCATTTAGGTGTTAGTTAAATTTTATATGAACATTTTATTTGACTTATTTGTTATAATATTTTCAGTGGTGGATTCACAATTTTATTAAACGGAAGCTCAAATGAACAATAGAGTCAAAGAAATAGGAAATTAATTAAAAAAAATATCTATTTCATTCAAATTTTCATTACTTTTTCAATTTTCTATGGTAAATAACAAAATTGAACCGAATATTCTCTTAAACAACAAAGATTATAGCCTCCTGCATTGAACTAAATATTATGTACAATACTATATACAAAATATGTAGAAGTTTTTTTTAAAAAGTACCTTAAAAAATTCTGCCTATAGATGCTCCACTGATAATATAATATGTGTAAAGTATCACACAAGATCATCATTAATGAGCGCATAAATGTATAAATTGTATTATATTTGGGTGTTAGACATTCATGATAAATATTCTGTTAAATATCCATTTATTGAAAATATACTAAACTAAAATATGTATACAAAATTTTAAAGGCGTTGAATTCAAACTTTTCAAAGTTATACATACTACAAAGATACCTTAGGGGAATTTTTAATGTATGCCTATATATGTATATTCAAAATATTTTAATTTAAAATTCAAAATATTCAATATATACATATATATAGTTTCTACTTAATAGTAAGTACGTATAAAATTAATTATATTTGAGATAATCATTTCGACATCCCAAAGATTCACTCATGTGTACATTACTTAATATAGAAAATAGTTTTTTAGGATAGTTTTTGGCAAAATAAAAAAATATATTATAGTGATGTGTATTTAATGATTTAAATATGTCTAACGCGAATCGCTTTTAAAACATATTATTTTCAAGTTTACTCGAATTTGCATTTATTAACATATAATACTTTCACAAAATGTCCCAATTTCCATCAACTTTATTTTAGAAACTGTTCCCTTTCCACATTAAATAATGGTTTTTATATATTATTTGTACTAATTTACTAAAAGTATAGTTGTTAGTATAAAAAGCTATGTAATTTCATATTTATTGCGGTATTATGATTGAATTGCTATTTATTTAATCCATATATAATAAATATTATAATAAATGTATGTGCTTATTTTAATAGAATTATTCTGCCGGATTTGAAAGAATCAGAACAATTGTTTAAGAAATTTGACATGTTTTATACAATTTAATATTACCAAAAGAATATGTTTAGACGATATTTTATGCCTAACAGCATATTTTGTTGAGGTTAGAAACATCATTTTTTAATTTAGATAAATCACTCGACCATTATATAATATGTACAGAAAAATAAGATTAACAATTCTACCAGAATAATGATACTGTCACTATTAAAACACAATTTTTAATTGAAATAAAATACTTCATATTGTTAAAGAAATGTTTCCGAATAGACGTAAGCTGTCTGTTAAAGAAATTTATAGCATCTAGTTGTATTATGCACTTCCATCTTTCTTGAGAGTCAGATTTGTCATGGAAGTATCCATCATGGTACTTCTCAAATGCGGAAATCATCTTCCAAGATGCCACCAAGCAAATTACCAACCCCAACAACTCGATAGACAAAAGAGCCCTATACATACACTCCATTTGTCTCCATTAATTCAACATATAAACTCCTAAATGTATTCGAATAGGTAGCAGAATAATTTTATTTTTAAAGAGGTTGCATTGCGAGTAAAAATATTAAATACGCAATGTGTCATCTTTCGTTAATCTATGTATATCATAAAAACTATGAATAAAATCTACAATACTACCACAGTTAACTAATATTTATGGTTCAAATAATTATTAACTAGATTTCTGCTTTCTAGATTTTAGATCTGTTTAAATTATGTGGTTGGTCTCTTTTGTTATTATTTTAAAAATATGTATTTCGAAATAATTAATGTGTGTCTTATTTAGATCTGGTTAAATGATATTTTTTCTAAATGAAAAAATGAAGTGCAACTAATTATTCTATGGAGTAGTTTATATTAGCATTCATCTATATATCTTCTATGGTTTTAAGGAGTCACAGAAAGCGTATATATTTGTTATAAAACAGTAATTGTTATTGTTTTTGAATTTGTGTCCGGCTTTTGACATATGTATATGTACGCGCATTATGTCATACTTCTATTTTTTTATTTTCAATATTTAATTTTTATGTACTATCCCAAATCTTTGACTATTGTGCAATATTTTTTATTTCCCTGCTAATTTTTTTACATGCTTTGAAGTGGTATATTTATCTTTAAACGCTTTAGTTTCAGCAAATGTATACTCTGTATAAATGTCCACATGCTTTTATTGTTACTTTTTTATTTTTACATTAAATTATTGCTTAATATATGTTAAATCATTTGCTGTCATTATTTCAAATAAATATGATATTTAGGCCTTATCTTTATTTTTAATTATTGTGATTTTTTAACATCTCATGAATTCATAAATATCGACATATTTATTATATTATTTAATAAAGTGCAATTTTGCAATACTTCACATATCTACATTATTAATACATCCATTTGGTTCCCATTATTTTTCTGGAAAATATATTTCTCCATTTCTTACCAGATAAATTTCTGTCCAGGATACCTTAATAGGGTCTAAATTCACTTGTTATTCCCGTCTTGTGACGTAACACTTAGATCCCCTGGCATTCTTCCATCGAGGAAGCACCGCCAGTCAGACGAAGCATCTGCTCCCTCAAGCACCCCCAAAGAACCCGGAGATTGAGGATCTCGGCAAACCCCGACTGGGTGAGCTGACCAGTATCGAAGTCAACATTGTTGAGAGCTCTGAATTCAAAGTGAGGTTATATATATTTATACTAAATATTGTTTATGTGTTAAAAGATAAATATGTATAATAAAACCAAAATATCAATAACTTCAGAATATATTCATACCGGTCCATTTTTATACTACTTAATAGGGTATTTATATTAACAGAATCGCAATATACATATATATGTATTAACTATATAACTTTTTCATTTATCAGAATGTCAAAATTAAGTTCAATTACTTTTAAAGATTTTTAAAAAGCAGTGTAAATTTAAAAAATTAACTTACTTATTCTAGAGCTGTTTCATGTTATAAGTTTTGTACCAATATGTCGTATTATATTTTACATAATATAATTGAAAAAGTATTTACTAAAAATTAACTAAATGTAACACACTATATCTTAATAAATATATATATGAATGCATATTGAAAATTATTTTTCAAATATTGTATCATACTACTGTAAATTTCCTCAAAAATCACTAATAATTTATGGTTTAATGATTAATAGTATTTTCTACCTATTGTTAATATCAGTACTTTGTATAATATAATACCTTTTAAAAATCACTATTTAGAAATTAATTATTGTTTCACTGTCAATAACATTATGCTTCTCGGGGGGGATTAATATTGATATATATAGTTTCACATTTGTTCAACGGGCTTATGAATGGCTATTAAAGTTAGAAAAGAATTGAATTTAATCCCGGCTCCAGGCTCAGTATCTATAATATTATATATATATATAATACCGTTTGTAGCCCTATTAATGCCTAGCGTTGACTAAATAATATAACATACATTTATTAATTTTGCTAACGAGTTCAACGAATTTTCTTGGGATTTCTTCACTTCTACACCTTTTACCAGATCTTTATATAAAGCTTAACTCAAAACAAATGACCCATAAATAAATATGAATTATTGATTTTAAACACTCAAAATTTGTTTAATACATATGCATATATAAAGCAAAGATCAGAATAATACATTCAGTAAAATAAAACATTTCTGTTTAAACTTTATTTGTCAATTACTATTGCGCAAATTAAATGTATATTTTCAATATATAAATATTATTTAAAAGATATAGCTCAAAACTACTAACTCCTAAAAGTAAAAACACATTATTAAATAATGATCGAATAAATCAATGTATATAATAACATAATATTTTACTGAAAAAATAATGATATGTCTAATTTGGTTTAAAGTATTTTGATTGCTAAAATATCGACTTTTTGCTTTAGTAGTATTAAAATATAAATTGGTATTTTGATATTTTAAAATTCTACATTTACGTTTTGTTCATTGAATAAATTATATATGGTATACATTCAAATAATTATGTATGTTTAAACTAAGATATTTATATATATATGTAGATAGAAGGCAAACTATAAAAAATCATTTAATTCTACACAATCATGAACTCTGTAAAGCGTATAAAAGATGTTATAAAAATTCAGGACAAAATTTGTAAACAGATTCTAGATTAGACACATCTGACAGAATTAACAGAACTATTTCCTAGCGGTTGAATAATTTCTGTTTGCCATGATATTTACAAAACGTGCTGATAGAGGCAAACAAGGCGACTGTGTGTATTATCTTCCAAAAGTCGATTTTCCTTTAATAGCTTCTAAGTAATTATATTTACTTTTATTCCGTTGTTCAAAAATATAAGGTCAAATTCCCAAAAAGACTATTAGACCATTTCATAATCTATTTACCATTCTACTGCTAAACTACATGGACAGTTAGCTATATATCTATATGTATGTTACCTACAAAATATTATTTCAATATTACAAAAATATTTTAAAACATATTGTAACAATATATTGCTATAACCGTTTATATTGCATTTTAAGTTTTTTTAGAAATGCTATAGTATGACATTTTTTAATCTCTTTAAAAGTATAAGTAATCAATTCATTAGAAGATCTGTATAATTAGAAAACACATACTTTTAGTTGGCAAATTATTGAAAATAGTTTCAACAAGAATGATTGATTAATTTTGAGGAAGAAAGATTAACCACAAAAACTACACATCCACAAGTTTATTGGCATTTAAAAGTTTGTAGCTAAAACGACAAAGTTGAACAGTGGTCTCAGTATAAAATTTAAAAGAAATAGTCATATGAGCGTAAATTTCATGACTCCAGATATTTCCGAATTCTCTATTGGGACTGTCTGTATAGTGATCATGATTAAACCTTTCCAGTCGTAATTTGTGGGGTGATGCTCCCCTTTAAGAAATGCATCTTTGGGGAATATTTGATTGGGAAGGTTTAATTTGATGTGTTCTATTCGTGACTAGGAGGTCTTAATTGATAACAATATATTGAAACTGCTACGTGCCTAAGCTTTTAATATAATGAGTGTTTGTAATTTTATTATATGGTAAGGTTTCTTCAATTTATGTGAGTAATTGTGAGTAAGCGCATATTCGTTTTTTATATGTATAGCATACGATAAAATTAATTAAGTGAACATTTCTTGATACTAATGTTTCAGGATTGAGTACATATATTATATATACCAACATATTTTAATGATTTTCGGTGACTGTGCATTTTATAATCTAATTAAAATTTTGTATTTTTACACGACTAGAAATATAAAAATTATTTTCTTGTATGATATTTTTATCTTGGCAAGTACATAATTTTTTCATTTTCTTTACTTTTTTATTATATTTATTCGCAGCATTAATTTCATATATCACATAAAGTAAAAATTAGGTAAACTTTTAAATAAACAAGCGAAATGATGTATTATTTAAGAAATAAAAAATATGAAACCATTAAGCTTCTTATTAAATCATATAACGAGAATTAATACTTATGATATACAAATATATATAGATATTCAAATTATAAGTGAAAATTCAGGTATAATTTTGTTCATTTTAAATTAAATTAATCTCTAAAATTCCCAAATTTGACCCAAAATTAACCGGTGAACTATGTTGGATCTATTATATGCAGTCTTATAAGTTAATATATTTAAATCTCTATATATATATATAATTTAAAATATTTTGTATAATTAGATGTATCATGTTAGGTGAACGAATAAAAGTGGATGAGGTAATACAAAAAGCTCATTGTCATCTACAAAAGGAAGAATTAAACTTTATATCGACATTGGGATGCAACCAAGTGACCAATTTTTAAAAGCTTTCTTTAATTATGTTGTATCTAAAAATTCCGCTTAGTCATACAAATATTTCGGATTATAATACAAAGTCCTCATAATTTACCCACCAGCCCCAAAATACTTTTTCTATTAATTAACAATATAATTAAACAAATTTATAAATTTTAATCATTGTTGAACTCGAAAGTACATAATCATTATAAGTATATAAATCTCTGGTATCAACTTCCTGCACTTAAAATCTACTTTTTCCCCCTTTTTTATTTATTATTAAATATACTCTTTAATTCTGTATAGCATCATAAATATGATCTATTATAAGCTATTTTAAAATCTATGTATTATCTTTATCAGAAATTTAATGATTTGAAAAATTATAATAATATTGTATACATAAAAACTGAGTATTAATTTTATTTAATTAATGTGTGTTTAAGATTTATCCATGTTTCATGTGGTTCTTCTATCCATTACAGAACACGGTAGATCATCTACTCAAAGGAAACAAATGGTCTGCGATTGTGGGAACATCTTCATGGCGAGAGCAGTTTGTCGAAGCCATCACTGTCAGCGCCGGTAAGGAAACTAAATAGTTCTCATTTTTTTCTGAGGTACCCACCTTTCGCTGATATGGTCTTCTTTAAAATTGATTCATTTTAAAGGTTTTGAATTATAATTATATTTCAAAACACTGAATTTAGATATAGTTAAAATCAAATCATCAATGTATAAATAATAAATAAAGTTACTGGAGAACCCAGCTGTAGCTTCATAAGTGAAATAAAATAAAATATAAATCTATGCTTCAACATATATAATCAAAATCAACATAAGCAAACATAACTTTTTGTTTCGTTAAAATAACGCATAAAATATATTCTCATTTATTTGTATTATATATAGGTATACATATATTATTTGTGTGCAAAGGTTTTTTTGTGTAACAAATAACACGTCTACCCGGAAACCTATAAATATTAAAATGTTCTGTTTTTCATTTTGTTTATAAAACTATTTTGAAAAACAATAACTAGGTATATATATTTATTATTGAGTATGCCAATGTGTATATGTAGTAAAATAGGATGATTCAATTTTTGAATTACAACATATAAATAGCTTCTTTTTAAAATGATTCCGCTTATAATAATTATAAATATAAACTAATCTAAATACTACTTTAAAATTAGAAAAATATTATTTCAAAAATTTTTTATTGAATATTTTAGGTAACTCTCAAACTGTTAAAACAAACTAGTACATATTTTAATGGATTTCTTATTTAATATACGTAATTTTTATCACACATGTAATACACTTCATAGATATATCTCGTTATCTTGTACCAACATAACTTATATCCAACAAATTTCTTTATGACGAACTATTATAAATAATACTCCATATAACATTTCGCAACCATAAATGACTTTGTGGATGAATACTTTTCTTAACAAAATTCGTAAACGTACATAATTTGCATTCTCAAAACAAATTCTCAAAGCACTTTTGGGAATCGAAACTAAAAGTGTATCTTTACTTTCACCAGTTTAAACCCATAAAATGTTGTACACGCAGACTTATATACAAACATCGCTTTCTCCGATCGAACTATAATAATCGCTAAACTAATTGGAAGAAATATTTGTCTTACTGCAATATATAAGTGTATCATACTAACATATTAGTATACATATATGTAGTATTATATATTATGCTACTTTATGTTTTCGGACAAATTTTTAAGATTTTAGTTTAAAAGAAAAGTATACCGATTATTATTGATCGGAAAATAGCTTGTATCCTTGGAATAAATATTGTAACAATCTGAGTATTTGAAAGTCAACCTAAATATTTATAGAACTTTTACCCAAGGGTGTCTTAAACTGGTATAAAGATACACATATTTTATTAAAGATAGCTATATAGTCTACTTTAAATTATTCTTTATGATATTCTTTCTCACCCAAAGTGTACAATTTTTCATAACATTCAATTTTTAATAGAGGAAATATAACAAAAATTATATATTGTAGTAAGGTATAAAACAGTACATATTTATTGGTAAAGAATACTTATTATAGTTATTTATACATACATACTGTATGAAATATGACATCTTTAGGTATTTTTTATCTTAATCTATATATATACGCTTTAACACTATAGGTTTGTGAATAAAACATTATTTTATGAGATATTATATTTAATTATTGTAACTAAATATCTCTAAAATTATATTTAAATTTGTATTCTCTGTGTATACAAGTTGTTGATTATGGCAGATTGTCGTAAATCTACACAAATAACTGTACAATTGAATCCAACCTTTCCAACTCAACCAACATAGTACCTACCTATCTACATAAAGCAAATTTCCTCACAAGCAAAACTTATATTATAGATTTAAATGCAAACCCAAGGGGGAGGGGTAAAATATTGAAAAGAGTCACAAGATGTCATTTACAATTTGCAACAATTTGTTTCGATGATGATGATTTCATTCTGCTTTCACGTTATTGAGTATTTTGCCTCTCAGACCTATGAGAGAAAAGGAAATGGAAGGGGATGGGAGGTGAAGGATAAACCAAATTAGAGGATAGAAACCCAATATGACAGGGCGGAGCAGAGTCAGGAAAAAGAACTTGAAAAAAAGAAGAAAAGCACCCTCATTCAAATTTTTGTAGAAAATTAACTGTAGCAATTTTTGTTTGCAAAAGTTGATTTGTAACTGTGTTTTTGCGGAGAAGAAATCTCGCAATAAATTATTTCTTTAATTAGCCTCAATAAAACTGTTACGTTTTGCACGATTAATGTATTATTACTAAACTGATTACATACATATATACAGTATGTATCATACCATTTGTCATATCTATGCCAAAATGTCATTTTTACTGATTGGAAATATGGAACAATATACTCTACATGACTATAGTTATAAAATCTTAAGACAACATGCTTTAACTCTATTAACAATAAATGTTTCAATTAATCCCATGACACCAAAGACAGAGATGGGCTAATTCAGGATAGACTAATTGAATAAGTAGATCAAAAATTTTACAGAAACTATATAAATCCTTTTATTATAATTTGATGGAATACTAAAACAAATAATTTTTGTCGTAAATATGTTAAGAATATAAATCTATTTTTCTTAGCAAAGTAAAATTTAAATATGAATTATTATTTATATTCTGTATCGAATTCTATTCTACATATATTGATTCAAATAGCTCAATTTATAATTAATTCCTAATTAATATTTCAAATTTTACTTATTGTGATCGTAAAGCTAAAATAAATTTCCCATAATAGAAAACCTGTCATTAGATATTTATTACAACATAATCATGGTCATGTGGGTTTCTTAGTATTTAACTATATTTTGCGTTTTAATGTTTTACTTTAAGTGTTTCTACCTATTAATACTTGTACAGTTAATATATATGTTAATTTATTTCATTTGAAAATTCTTCTTTATTAAATAGGAACGTATACTAATAAATGCCTAAATCTTATGTTAAATAGAAATAAAAAGAACTAATAAAATTATATCTAATATTTTTTATTCAAACGTACTGCTTTTTGTGCATGAAGTTGTATACATTCAGAAAAATATAGTCCAATACCTCGTATAACAACACTAGAATTTCAATTTGTAGGTATTGAATTTTTTGCTTTTTATTAATTATATAACTTGAGCTACCAGAGCAATGAAATAAATTATTCTGAACTTGAAAAAGTGCGACTTTTCTGTCAAAATTTTACATAACTGTTTGTGCACTTTTAACTAGCCTGGTGACTCGCCTATATAATGTAATATACTCTTTTCACACAATCCCCTTCTGAACGTCACAACTAACCGAAGTTAATTTCAAGCTACTCTATTTATTCAGTCCCTGCCTGTGTATCAAGACTCACGTAACAATGTTTTCCCATATAACAGTAAAACGGAGAGCAGCCTGCTTTGACAATAAAACATATACAGCTACAAGTAAAATAAACAGATGTGGCAGCTGCAGTATAAATATACATCGTAGAATCAAGTTGAAAGAATAGTTCCTAAGAAAATGTCAAGTTTCCAAAAAACAATTTCGTGCAACAAAATTGATATAGGCTACATTATTTGTAAAATTCAATATGAGATCAGTAGTTTATTACTTACACTGTTTAACGTAGCGGTGTGTAATTCTATGTTTCTTGTTAAATACTAGCACAGATCAAGACTTTACATTATTTTCTGGCGTCAGCTCTTCTGATTGCCAATATAAAAATATGTGTAAATATATATTTATTGTTTGGTTTCTTCCCTCCTTTTCCCTACCTCAACTCACAACTAACTCAAGATCAAGGTATGGCTCTAATACGTATATATGCATACGTAGGCGATGCACCACTTAATGTAGATAATACTCATATTTGTATAAAATTACAGTCATACTTTATGTACCTTTCGTTACTCAATTATTATTTCTTTGCATACACGCGCATATGTGTATAAAACACTTTTGACGTGTTCCGTATAATTATTTTGTGTTCCCAATCCGTTCACGAAACCAATTGTCTCAATGTATTGTATACATTTTGCATGTTTCGTAATTGCATAACTGCTCATTTTTCTTGCCCTGCAATGAATTATCAGTCATATTTATTTTTACAAAATTAAGGTACATGCCCTTTATTATGAAATACATTGCTTGAATCTCAGGTTGATAAGTATACTATTTACTCTATGTATGTGTATTGATATGATATTCATTTATGAACTACAGTATAGAAAGTGATCTTTTTTAATCAGAGAAAATGTTGTTAACAATAACAATAACAAATAAGGTAGATGTTAAAATAAGAAGTGAATCGAATGTATTATGTCCAGCATTAACTGTCATTATTAAGCTGAATTTAATTTCAAAACTTATAGAGTTACTTTTGGATTGTTTTTTATATATGCATCATTTCTGTATATGAATTAGTTATACGATTTTTTAAATTTTTATACGGTAAAATTCAGTTTTTATGACATAAAGTGATGTGTTTTCTGGTTGTCATAGTCTATTTCTCACCTTAAAAACAATCTTATATGCTCGATTAGAAAAAAATGGGTAGCACTATTTTTAACGATGAGTATCGTACCAGTAAAAATAATGATAATATTCATATATCACGTGCATGTTATTAAAGTTGAAATTGAGTATTACTTCAAAACGTTTCTTTAATCGAACTTTTTTGTTATGTAGCCTAAAAATAAATTCCATTTAAAATGTCTTTGACGGAAAATGTAAAACAGTCGAGTAATTTAAATATTTGTCCATTAGAGTGAAATATCATAATTCACAGAACACAGATAAAAAAGGCGAGAAAGAAGAATTACAAAATTTCGGTTATTTCATGCTTTGAAAATATATTAACTATGTTGCACGATTTTTGTTATTGAATTTCTAAAAACAAAATTTTGCGATCTAAGTATAAATTTTAAAAATTATAAACAAATTTGTTTATTTTTCAAAAACATTACTTATTAAATACATTTTAAGAATCAAATATACCCGTATATATATATATATATATACTCAGATAATATTCAGTTGATATTCAGATGTTCAAATATTCAAATCTTATTACTTTGAATAAGACAGTATAAAAGTGTTTATTTGATTTCCTTAAATATGTTATAGCGTTGACTAAGTTTATATTGATGAGTTAGAATCCCAAAAATATAAATATTAACGAATAATATTTTTATTAAATAGTATAAAATTTATGGAAGCTATGAGCTTTCGGCGAGAATAGCTTTTAATACAGTTATTTGCTGAACTTATATCTGCTATGTATATATTATTATATTATATATATTATATA
>JAYRBW010029560.1:0-12235 GCA_036023295.1 Invenusta paracnida
CTTGATAAAGGTGCCTTGCTCCGAAACGTCGAGTTTTATACAACAAATATAGTATCTGAGAACATTTAACATTTGCTGTTTTCTTATTTTATTCATCTATATAGGAATGATAACATTTAATATATTAATTACATTATTGTTGAAGGCGAAGATCCCTGGAAATATTGACTGCTGCCATATATCACAAGCATACTAGATGTAAAGCATTTAGATATTGTAGGATAATTGTTTTCTAGAAAATACTAATGTGGCTGGCATTTAAATTTATTTCGATTAACTGTCGTGATACTGTAGATAATCAAGTTTAATCTGTTCTCACCTTTAATGATCTTTTGTAAATGTATATTTTTATTGTGAAATATACTTATTATTAATACCAGAAAGCTTATAAATGTTACATTAATTGTGATTCTGATTAAATAATAATTACGAGATCTATAACAATACATGTGAGTATAGATCGAACAATACAATTAAACTGAGAACACAAAAGGAGAGATTAAAAAGGTTGAGATATGCAATCAGGTCTGTCTTATTTTTTTAACCTTTTCTAATCTCTCTCTGTACTCGTACTCAGTTTAGTTGTTTTGTCAGTGCTCTCATGATCTTTTAAGTTTTAGTTCTGGTATTAACGCATTATATGATATTATTCCTAATGATGTCCGTATAGGAAAGAACTCGTCGAGAATAATATATTTTAGTATGAAAAATTAACTTTGCTTTTATTTTGTATTACAAAAGTTTTCAACTATACAATAAATACAAAATAATGAAAAAATTACCATAACCAAAATCAACTTTTTGATTATCCGGTCCAATAATTGTGCTACGCATCATATTCTGAAATAAAAAGTATAAGCATAAATACATTGCAAAATAAAAACTGCATTTTAAATTTAAGTAAGATCATTAAACAGTAGATTTAATAATAGAAATAGGAATACATATAATTAATTTCCAGTTCTATTTCGAATAAGTTTTAAGAAGGAAAAAAAGCAAGAGCCACATATAAATAGATTTTTAAAAAATCAGTTTAAAAATTTAAAAGCAATTCAAGCATAAAATGCTAATTTTATACCCAAAATCAAGCAAATATACGTGATAAGAAAAAGAGTACTTTTAGTATTTTACACACCTTGAGAGGTCCACGTGACAATTCCCCGTAGGTCTTCGATTTCGGGTTCCAATAGACAGCCAAGCTATCCAACTTGACCGCCTATATATAGCCACGTGATGTAGAGAGAAAAAGAAAGGAATAGTAGAGAAGCACGGAGTGGAGTCGTATGATTGTTGACTTCAATAAGACGGTAATGTATCGCTTACTTATAGCATAGTTACAGAGATAGAGAAAAAAATAGAAACTAGTTCCACAGTGAATAAAATATATAACCGTAAATTACGTATGTTAATTGTTAAATATTGGAGATACAGTACTCCCCTTGTCGAGCGAGCGACCCCCTCAAGAGTGACCTCCCCACTCCAGCGACCGCTTTGACTTAACTAGACCGAGTTTTACATCAAAAATGATCTCTCAAGAGTGACTTCCCAGCAAGAGCGACCATCGACCGGGTTTTGACCCATCATTTAACATGTTTACCGTTATAGAGCACACGTTAATTATTGATATGATAAAGTAATAAATTATTTACAGAATCTGCCATGCACATTTTTAATGAAATTCAATTTATGAAATTTCCTAGAACACATTAAGTAAAAATTACTGACTTTTCCAAAAGATCTAGCGGTTTTATGTAGAATATATAATCACGCCTTTGACAATTGCACATCAATTGATATTGATATTTACATAGTTTTACTATACTGTTTTCATTTTTTATCAATTTGTGGTTAATGCATAGTTTTTTAATGGGTAATTAAATCGATGAGTATGCACCTATAATTTTAGCTAAATTACATATTAATAATAATCATACTATGCATTCTTATCATTTGGCTTATTACGTATTATAAATATGTACTTGACTGACTATTTATATGTATTAACACAATCTCCTATTCAATCGTATTAGTGCATAAATTAAACCTACAAGTCGAACCCCCTAAAGAGAGACACACACGCTTCAACGACCGTTTTTATTTGGATTTAACGCGGTCACTCTATAGAGAGGGACTACTGTATTAATAAGCAGGCATAGACGTTAGCTATTGCTATTATTAAACCATGGTATCTTAAAGTATACTTATCGTTAGATATTAATGTATCTATCAACCGTTAATATATAATATATATATATACAAATGAATGGCAAAATCTATATTAAATTTTCTTTAAAAACGTGAAATAATATTATTGATTAAAACTGATTCTATATACATCTATATATGAAAATTTTGATAAAACACTTTACGGATATTTTGTTTTTCAATAAGACTACATTTTTCCTTACCGACCCCAATTTACACTAAATTTGTTTACCTATAAGCAGTGGAAGGTATCTTCTAATTTTATTGGATACAATATTTTAGCTTAGAGCATCAATTAACCAGACTGCAATCAAACAATGCAAGAACAATAGGCGTAATTCTTGTAATAAAAATAGGAAGTAAGCATGTTACGTTTGAAATAATCCAAATAAACACCGCAATAGTAAAAGAAACTAATATTTGGTACATAATCGATAATGTCAGCCAAAAATACACTAGCTACTATAGCAAGTATACTATACATAACCAGTATGAACGAGAAAGGAGGATATTTCAGGATATAACCAGTTTTCTAACTATAACTTATTTTATCTAAAAATAAGAAACACTATTGATTTTAAGCTATTGACAATAGGTCAGACATTGCTTAATACTTTATAATTCTCAATAATAGAACACAAAATAGAATAATGGAGTCTAGTATCAAGAATATCAAATATTATAAGAACACAATAATCTAACTGCAAATTGGTAAAATGGAAATTTGTAATACAATAATGGTCGCTAACAATAAAAAGAGTGATATCAGAAAACAACATAATTTTGGATAAATAAGTAGATAACTGTGTACCTTATTCGTATATAATATTTATAGGCTACTACTTCATTTGCTATTAAAAATTAAACCAAACTATAATTTAACGATAATACGTGTTATGATTAGCAGAAAAATTATTGAAATTTTCATTATGACAAAATACCACTAAATACAACACAATTATACAGACAATTTTCTTGTAATATATAATTTAGCAATTTCCCAGACAGTGTGCTATACCTTAAAGAATTCTTTTGTACTGTCATCCTTTATGGTTATTGGAACACCAGATTCGTCAGTTGTCTAAAAAAATAAGTGAAAACATATAGAATATTTAAAGCTTCAAATACGAAGAAATACATTCACCATATTACATACATATACATATGTATATATGTTATTAATAGTAAGGCTTGGAATAATATATAATAATAATCTACAAACGCTATACATTACCAATAATATTTACATTATTCTTTCAAACTTGCCTCGTCACTTTACATTATTATATATAAGTCACATGTGCGCACAGAATCAATATCTTGAAATTCCTGCACGTCTCAGTGCCTTGGAATATGTGTCTCATAGTTGACACAGACTACAGCTAACTCCATGATCAAACTGAATGCCTTGATTTTAAGCTTGAAGAGACACAAGCTATATAAATTAAAGGAAACCTTGGAAACAGAGAATCAAAACGGACTAAAACCTTCAACAGTGAAGTGTAAACATTACCAACAAGGCAATCAAAGTGATACAAAAATGCGAACACATTGTACTCCCATGTAAAAGTAACTAAGGATATATGTGAATACTGTCAAAAGCATGTAGAATCAGAACAGTATACAAACCGCAATACTTGTATGCAAACAAGTGAGAAGAAATACGAAATGGGACTTACTCTGAAACTCAAATTATGTAGAGTAATACCCATTGTGAAGGGTCTCGATGGATTTGTGTAGCAATCTTCATAGCGGATATGAATACTCCGGATCTCAATTTGGAGGTTCTTTACTACCTGAGCCATCAGCTTCTCACCGAATGAGTCCTTCTTTTGATCCAGCTTCTTACCGGCTAAAAATTATAAAGTAGAAAATGCATTATACAGAATGTGATAAAAGGATTATGAAGTACAATAAATGCTAAAATATTCCACAAAGAAACAAAATATCAATTAGATATAGTACACATTACAGAAAATATAAATATGTAATAAACAATTATTTAAAAATGTAGCGCTTTTTAAAGCCATAATAATTTTCCACACCATAAAACAAAATATAGAATATAGAGCTTATGTACACTATGTATACTACATTTGGTTTGATGTTAATTTATGAATATAAACGATAAAAATAATAGCGTCGTAAAACAACAAGATTTAAAAATATATATCTAAACAAAATATTTGAAAGTCATACAAAAAAATAAGCTGCGTATAAAAGTATCAAGTAATAGCAAGTGTACAAGTGAAATTACTAAATTAAACTATAACAACAATGATACATATTTAAATAAAAATCCCGATATTTGAAAGTAAAGAAATAAATGATAACAATATATGTATATATAAATGGGTGATGACGAAAGTGTTCATACGTAACCAAATTATGTATATATAATAGTATATGAAACGATAAAGAAAAAGAAAAAATGTGCATCATGTATATAACAACATAATATTATGACAACATTCAATGTTTTAAAGTAAGAATAATGATAACAGGTTATATCTAAAAAAGCATACTAAAAGCTACAATACGAGTATACAGACAATATTAAATAATTTATCGAGAAAAAATACTACATTTATACATTACAAAAATAACCTTTACTGCATTGCTATAGTTTATACATAACGTACCTTCTGATGTGACGAATGATATCCAAAAGACAGAATCAGCAGGTAAAATAATTAGACAATATACTACAAAGAACGGGTTAACCGTCAACTCATACAAAGTAAAGTAAGGGGCTAAGACTAAATAGAGTACATTATAGTTTATAACATATCAAATTAAAATCTCGTATAATAGGCAACTATCAATTAATTTATCTATGAAATGCGAATACAGCCTAAATTTAGCATAGATAATAATATAATAAATAATAGATATAGTATTCAACAGATGATTAAACGTCATGAAATTCTTTTAACATCTCGATTTCAATAGTGAATTAAATAATGTTATGTGTCGAATAATCAAGTTATTGAGTAGAAACGGAGTGGATGAGCAAAAAATTTAAAAAAAGGTTTGAGTAATAAAAATAGAATTTAAAAAACAAAATTTAAACAGGGTATTACACACTTTTTTCGGCTTCACGCTCTTTCGCATCTTCAATCTGTCTCAGTTCTTTCTTCTTGGCGTCCAATCGATATCGACGTTCCTTTTCGTCGTTATAGCCAACCGCTGCAAAGAGAATAGAAAATACCTTTATAAATTACATGTCTATAAAAAAACAGAAATATTATACAGTTACCACAGTAAAGCTAGTCTTAAGCATGTACCAATAGTAAATCACACATCATAAATCTAGCAAATATACAAAATCAATACTAAATATTTTATATTAGCATCAAGGTAAATGAAATCGAATTACAATAGTAATAAAAATATCTATTATGCTTACACAAATTTGCAGTAAAATATGTTTTATTGAAGGTTTAATTAATAAAGTATATAATAATACATAAATATATAACAATACGAGATAGTATTCATTATTTCAATAAGAAAGTAATAAAAACGTTAGAATTTAAATTTAGAAATTCTTTAAAAAAATTGCTCATAAAAATAAAATAAAATAGTGTATACAATACGTAAAATTAAAATCTATGAATTACAAAATATGTCTTTTATGATAGCTAATCTAAAATCCCGACACAAATATGAGTAATGGTAATAAAAAAAGTTAAACAAGAAATAATTATTTTATTAAAACAATAAAAAATATGAAAGCTAATACTAATTTATAATCATAAATGTGGTACTACACTACACTAGAATAGAAAGTAATCTAATTTATTAAACACATTGCAATATTAGTAATTAAATAAGAAATAAATCAAATAGTCATTTAAAAATACCTTTTATCTTGCGTATGATCTTTAGTCCAACTTTGATATACATTTCATAATAATAAATAAGCAATTTATAAATAACTCAATTTATATTAATTAAATGCGATATTTATAGAACAATGGGAACTATAATTTAAAAAAAACATTTACAGACATTAAATTATACTCAAATGGAAAATGTTTGTTACTTTGTAGGATGATATGCTAGAACGATGATTACTAGAACTTCTTTATAATTAGAAGAAAATAAGTAGGCAGTATTTGGTCATATCTACCTGCATTTGGGACTACCAATACATAGAGTCCATCCAATTCAGCAACGACGGGCTCTGAATAAAGATGTTTGAATGGGATCTTCAAGGTCAGCTTACCTATAAAAAAGGAATAATTATAGAATAAAAACATTGTAAATTATCTAATTACAAATTAAATACATAAGTCCGTTAAAAACAAATTGACTTACTTATATGACCCTGTAGCACCTTTATTGGTAAGTCTAAATCATCAAATGCATTGGCTTTTATGTCTAAATTTTCCAAAGTTGCATTTCCTGAAAATTAAATGTATAAGCAGATATAAAATAGACATAACTGTTGTAAAACAAATTATAAACATATACATATGTTAAAAGGATAGAAAACAAGACATTGAAGTCAAAAAGGCAGCATATTAAGCAACAGAATCAGCCAAATTATATTTAAGTATGTACAATTACTAACATAAAGCCTTTGAGGTAAACATACATAGTGAACACTGTACAAAATATAAACTAAATAAACCAAATTTGAACTAAATAACTACTTTTGATTTAATAGTAAAATGTAGCAATATATTGGAAATATCATATAATTAGCTGGACACAGTAACTGGAATAAATATAGTTGAATAGTTTTTTTTTAATAAAAAGGCAGTACAAGTTAATATATTAAAATAAAAGTAATTAGTGATGGAGAAAACCCAGTAGATAGTCAATAGGTGGTAGAAAAATACATATATTACAATAAATTTAAGATAATTCTTATATGATTAAGTTTAATTATAATTATTGACAAAAAAATAGAATATGACAAAAAAATATGCTAAGTGATAGCAGCCCTGCCAACTTAATGACATAGAAAAGCAGGACATTATTCCCTCGAAGTTGGGGTCCCATGGCAAGGCGGTAGCTGAACCTATGTTTGGCATGCAGTGCAAAAATTTTGACGTTTTGCATATAGAAATGCATCTAAAATCAATTATATCTACTCTTTCAGATAAATTTTCAAGTATTCTGCACACCTAAATTCATTACTAAATAATTTCCAATACTGTATATTTTAATGTTATATACTATTGTGTTTTTAAATGAATCACAAAATTAACCAAAACTACTGTTATTAAAAAAAACGTTAAAAATAATTTTTTAAAGCAATATATTCAAGATGCAAGACATATTACTTTTGTGGGACACACGGGACAGCCTAAAAAAGCTGGATTGTCCCACGGGACAGTTAGCAGGTCTGTGATAGTGATGTGTCAAAATATGTTATTTGTTTTAAAACCAAATCTAGTTCTCAAGATCAAAATGCAGGAAACAGTTTTGAGTGAATTAAATCTTATGTTTGTAAATAATAAATCAAACAGAAAAATTTTCCTCCACAGAATGCTTAATACATATCATGATATAAGTTGGTCTGGAAACAAATTAAATTGCTAAAAACAACAAAAATGCAAATTAAATGGTCTACATTAATTTTGTTTCTATAAAATGCATTTATTTGTAACACAATGCCCGGTTATTCAAGTGATGAAATTTACATATAATTAATGTATTTGGAATGGTTAGAAGCATCATAAAGGCTGGCAGTTATAAACTGTAAAATTCTTATTTTATGACATACATTTCATAAAGTCAATTTTCATTTGCATAAAACCAAATAGATATGTTATTTAACTTTTTTGTGGTTATTGTGTGAATCTTTAAAAACAACATGAATCAGTTTATTGTAGATTATTCAATAATGTCAATCACATAAGTGCTTAACAGCAGACTAGGATAATGTTTTGGGGAAATAGTAGGAATGCACTATAGAGATGCACAGTCAACAAAGTCAATATGTCTGTAATTTGAGCAGCATGATTTGCCAACAATGTGTAGGGAGGTAGTTTTAATCTGTTTTCCTTTGTTTTTCCATTTTGTCTCATTGCATATTAGGGTGACACATTAACAGCATTCCAAAGCAAACTTGCCTTAACAGTATAGCAATATACAATCAAAGCCAAAACATGTTGGATCAATATTTTGAAGTATACAGATGTAAAACTCCTGGAGTTTATGTCTTCACTTTAAAATTCTGATTCATCAAATGTTTGATACTTTACCAATGTATTCAAATCGTCATACTACAAGCTGGTTAAACATACAGGAAAATTACAGCACTTGGCATCAGAGCAGCACTAACTATGCATAAACAGAGCCAAAGCAGAGAAAAACAACAAATATTGTCAGTTTGGCTCTGTAGATGATTGCGCACAATAAAGAAGATCAAGGCTGACAACTGCACTCTGGGACCAATTTCTTCTGCAAATGTCAGCATACAGCCCACAGAAGAGCAGCAGAGCCATTACAGAACAATTGGCAGTGAACACTGGTGTTGAACTTCAACCCCATCATGTGTGTGTGAGTGATTGTTCAATGCAGGTCACTTCACATACATGGCATCCAAGAAGCTGTTCTTGACTGTTGGAAATCGTGCTGCTAAACTGTAATGGGCCAGAAACAATGTTCACTAAAGTTGGATGAGTGGGTTATCCATGGTAAGCAGTGGTTTATGGAGGTGACTTTACAGATCTTTATCAATATGGCTCACAACTTTGTTAACAATCTTCTGGAATCAATGCCTCACCACTATGAGCAGATCACCAAATGTCATGGAAGATCTGATGACTACTGAGATTCTCTGCAATAAAACATATTACTATTCTATAGAAGTCTCTATGACAGATCATTTAATAGTTCAATTGTTGAGCTCACTAGTAGCTACCACAATAATTTGAAGAAGATATCTTGAAATTTTAAATCGCTTAAAAAGTTAACAATGCAGTTATTAAGATAAATGTATGTTGTCATATGTTGTCTATTATATGTTGTCAGGGATCAGATCATCTTAAAGAATGCATTCTGTTGATAAACAGTGAATCAACCAGACATATATTTAACTTCTTGGTTAGTTGTTACAGGTGTATCCTACAAATATATATATTAATAATATATTGTAATAAATTATTGTTAAAACTATAAATCTCCAGTTTTTAAATGATTTCTTCAACAGCTTCCTGAAAATTCTTGATTTGAAGTTGAATTTTTGTATAAAAGTGAATTTAATTTATATATGAGTTTACATCAACTAAATGTTATAATGAGTTTAAAGAACATTACATAATACTATAGGACAATTATATCATTATCTATTTGTAGAAAATAACATATTGTATATTGTAAATAAAAGTTTAAATAATAGTTCTTTATATTTTCATAATGATTATTCTGATGTATCACACTGGTAAAAAAATTAAGGTATTAAATAAATGAAAGCAAAAATAAAAATTTAATGACCATATATAAATGAACGATTTAATTTGTAATTGATGTGTATGGCATATCTTAATATCTAAATGTAATTAGTAAAAATATTATTAAATTATCATTAAAAAAGAAAATAGAGTGGGCATAAAATGGATTTTAGTTGAAAATACTAAAATGTTTGGGTTATTTTCATTTTTTAAGCTAGCCAGAAAAAATAAATTAACAACTGTTATAGTATTTATAAAAATATTTTTTAACATTCTGTAATATTATTTATACTTACAGAATATTTTATTTTATTATTTATAAAATAATATTCGAGAGAAAATTAGACATACATATTACTTTAAACCAGATAAATTGTCAATTATATATTTGTTTAACTAAAAAAAATATTCCAAATATTAAGCAAGTAACAACTTTATTATTAATTAAGAAATGTCTAAAATTATATAGATGTGGCTAATTTACTTACAAAAACAATTTTAATATGTAGAATTAATATTATATGTAGTTTTGTATATATCTCTATTAATGAAAAGTTTTGGATAGTTTAGTGGATACTATTTTAAAATAGTTATGTTTAGTAAAAATCATTCTTTGGTCAATAGCTTCTCAGGTTTAACCAGTTGTGCCTGGGGTGGCAAGTGGATGGCAAGATTGTTTTGCTATAGCAATTATACTACTTTTATGGAGTTCTAAAAAAAGCTAAATAAATGAAGATGTATTTAACCTTGTGCTATATGAAACAATTTTTCCAGCATTTTCTGGTGCAAGGGGGAAATAAATAGAATTCTAAAATTACTCAATTCTAAATGACTGAAAGCAGGCAAATTATTGTAGATGTGATATCAAATTAAAAATAGTATATGTATGTTATTTATATAATTTTAGTGGACTATGGTTATTATGTCTTAAATCTATTTTTTGTTCCAAATTGTATGTTATCTCTCCTGGTTAGTTTCAGTGATTCTTTGACTTCTACTTATTTAATAAATTTGCAGCCTTAGTTCATAGTATTTATCTACTAAGCAATATATTTTACTTCTAGGGCTAAATATTTGCATTTATTTGTAATATTATAGTATATTATAGTATTTTTATTCTAACAGTTTATTCCGATTATTTTTCAGTCTTATCTGGTAGCTTTCTCTTATTTTCTTTTGATAGTTCTTTATTCTCTTCTCCTGGTTTTATAGTTTAGGAGAAATTTTTTTATTGTAATATTGATCTATATTTCCTAAAGTTTTTTATGCACATGGAATGGATATTATTAGTTATTGATTAGCTATTCATAAATGGTACCTGTAACTGTAAGACTCTAATTTGATTTAAATATAATTAAGTAGATGGAATATAGATAAGTCATGAGGGACTAATAATATGTATTAAACCTTTGCTGCCAATTATTAACAAGATTTTCTAATTCATTAAAACAATTTTATATAAACAATATTATGTTTAGATAATAACAATAATTTTTTTATCTAAACATAATATTATTTATATAAAATTATTATAACGAATTAATGAAAAACTTATTAATAATTGGCATCAAAATGCTATGGCCAATTTATAAAAAAATATTTATTTAATTTATATATATAATGATATAAATAAAATAGGTTATATTAAATTGTTTTAATAAATTAATGAAAAATTTATTAATAATCACCAGCAAAATCTGTCATAAAATTGGCAGTATTATTAGCCTCAAAATAAGCAGCAAAATGCTATGGCCAATTTATAAAAATGGAAAAATATTTATTTTTTATTAACTGAACATAAAATATTTTATATAAAAGTATTTAAATTAAATAAAAAATAATATCAACAATAACTGGTTGCCCAACTTTAATTGAATTTGACAAATGAAATTTTGACAAAATAACAATTTTTTTTTAATCTAACACTAGTGATAAAGATAACTATTTATTAATAATAAAAGTTAATTAATATAAGCATTAACTTTTCATGATAATAGATATATAACAATTTTATTCTAGCACAAGTGATAAAGATACCTATTAATTTATTGATCTGGTATTCTTGGTATTTCCAAGTTATTACAAGTTAGTGATTTCTATTGTCTTCCATTGAATGAGAAAGTATCTTTGTCTAAAATCATTACATGCCTGGAAGGGTCACAAGTTTAAGATATATAGTGGCTCTACTGGATGAAATACACTCCCCACGCAGTCAGGCACGAATTAATGTCAAGCACTGGCATAAAATTAGTTGCAAAATTGGCAGCAAAGGTTTAATATATGTTTAATATTTAATTATCTTTTTAATGTAATTTAAAAATGGTTAAAAGTATTATATATGTTGATAACTTTTGTACTTAATAAATGTAGGTATTATTATATCTAAACCTACGGTAGTAGGTTGTTAGCTCATGCACGTAACTTACATACAGTAAGGTATATTAGAATACCACAAGAATGGTCATTTTTAAACAGTTACCATTTAAAGACTAATTTATATTTTGAAATGATTTAACTTCTATCACCTTGCACCGCCAAAAGTACATCAGTGTGTCAATTTTCAACTTCATAACTATTATAGAACCTTAGATATTAATGTGCAAACATCGACTTTTTTC
>JAYRBW010029571.1:0-12234 GCA_036023295.1 Invenusta paracnida
TTTTTGCTGTCGATAATTTACAGCGCGTTGTATATGAAATCAATAAGAGTGGCAACTCTGTGATTAATTACTCTATGGTGTAAAGGGTAATCAAATATAATCATTAACCAAATATTTTTCTCTATAAGGAAGCTAAAATCTAATCTACCAAATTAAATGTATAGTTAATGTTATTGATTACGTCATATATTAAATATATATACGTATTTATATTAAAATTGTGTATACGACAACTACATTAGTGTAGTTAATAATTCCTGACACCTTAATGATGCTACCAACTTGTCTAATTTTCCAATAAACCGTAGAAATCAATCAAAAACGACATAGAAAAAAATTGAACACCATTTTTGTCATCAAGTTATTTCTATTCAAACAAGCAAAATATATTTGTTTAATTACATGGGAAGATTTAAAATTCGACTCTATTAGGACATGAAAGCATAATAGGGGATGGCCATTTCAAAAATTTTAATGGAATTACGTATTTAAGACTTTAATTAATTTTGAAAAAATGTAGTATTGATTTGTCGAAGATATCAATTAATTGAGAATTTTATTTTGCCCCTGTTGTACCATGACATAATAATGAATTAATTGATTTCCAATATTCTAGCAAATAGTACTATCCAAATATATCGAATAATATAATCATAACATTTTATACATTATTCAATCATAATATGATTCAATCCTCTATTAATGGTACCACCAATGAATGACACCTTAGAAACTAACAAAAAGCCAAGAAACCCCGAACATCATTGTCGTTATGATTCTATTTCTGTCAAACTTACATTTTCAACTATTTTATTAATTTCTTTATTTGGAATTTGTTGCAACGTTCTCAATCTACTCATCTTTTTTCACGTCAAACACAATGGAAAACGTTTTTTAGATTCCTTTCTTGCGTCTACGCAGTGGGGATTTATTGCTCTAGCCATTACAGACTTACTGTTTTGTGCATGGGTCTTTTTATTTGCACTTTTAATACTTATAATTCCAAATGAACCAAAGGAATGTGTGATGACTACCTACTTCTTACCAGTAGCTGAAATTTTGGGTATTGCGGCAATATGGTTAAACGTTATGATTGCCACCGAAAGATATGTAGCTATTTGTCATCCATTTAAAATAGGTGTCATTTTTACACTTAAACGAACCGTTATTTTCATAGCTATATTATACACGCTTGTTACTATTTTTTGCTTTATAAGGTTGATACTTAAAATTTTACTGAAGGATTCTAACTACAAAGAAAATCTTGACCTCGGCTTTGAAATATTCCAGAGTTTTTTAGAAAGCTACATACCATCTTTTTTGCTTTTGGTGTTAAATATTATTCTTCTGAGAGAATTACACAAAATGAGAATATTTCGGAAACGACATTTCTTTCGAAAGGATGAAGAAAAGCCAATTCTTCCAGAAATCACCATCAATTCATCTAACAACGATCTATCAGATCAAGAGAAATGGATGAACTTTCGTGTCATCCTCACAATCGCTTTGAATCTGGCTGTATGCTTTACGTGTGTAACTATTATTGATATAATATTTGATTTCTACCAATTTATAAATAGGAACGAATTAAGGAATAGGGACGAAGTCAACAGCTTTCAACTAATAAATTGGATTCTACGAACAATATATGTGGTTGTATGTCCTTTATTCTACTTCATAATGCCTTCTTATCGAAAAAGCTTCCATGTTTTAGTCAACAAACTCTTTAAAACTGAGAAAGAGGGTAATTCGAAATTATTGAGCACTCGTGATTGTTCTGTGACGAATTTAAATACACAAATATATGCCAATAGTGAAAACTTCGGAATAATTCAGATGCCAAAATAAGAACTTCGTCTAATTAATAATTTCATCGTTAACATTTAAGTTTATGAGGCTACTTCCGAATGATTTTGGAAATTATTATATTTTCAATTTATTTTTTTACACATTCGTATTATGTTTTGTACAAATATATTTATTGATGATAATTAAAATGTTTGTTTTAGTATACATACATCGGTATTTAGTTAATGCTTTCAATATTTTTAGTCCAATATTTCAGCACACTAATATATATATATATAGCTTTGAATAATAATATTTCACCTAAGCGGACATGATTATAAAAATACTATCAACCTTTTTAATGTATATCAAATCTAAATATGTAACTTATTTTGAAATACATTAATAAACTATCTTGTTATATCATAGAGTTATTAAACATAGATTTTTTACTCTTATTGAGTTCACATACATCGCGTTTTACATTTTTGCTGTTAGATAATCGTTGTATTTTAATGAAGTTTGCATTAATAGGTAATAAATATGTAGTATTTTTTGTATGATTTTTAGATTAATTATCGACACATATCCAATTTTTATATGCTACACGAATCAAACTGTTACCAACAACCAAGAAGATTGGTATCTTTATCTTTATCTATAATCAATACTCTACGTTCATAATATTCTAACTAGCTAATCAATAATCGAAGTACATATATTGAGGTAAAATATGTTATCTAAGCGAAATTGACAGCATCGCAAAAATGAAAGCCAAGAATTGAGCTCCCCAAATGAAAAAATCTGAAATGATATTAATGATAGGAAGTACAGCCATTAAAGAAATTTAGATAAAAAGGGATCCAAGATTTTTTTGTTACAATGCTTGTTGTTTAAAATGCATGAACATATAAATCAATTAGAAACATAATATATACATATATCAAAATTGTAAAATTAAGAAAAATTCTTGACAATGAAGGATTTTTACAACAACAATGAAACACAAATAAGTACATGTTTTGTTATTAGATAATAAGCTAATCAATATAAAATAGTTAAAAATACAATTTATACCATTGCCATGAAGTTTTACTTAATAATTTTGCTATCATATTTTTATGAATTTTCTAGTTTAGATATTCATTTGTTATGCTATAATCGAATTGTGGATTTTACCAGTAATAATTAATCATTGTAACAATTAAATCTTGGCGCCATTTTTATATCAATTTCTTTAATGGCTGTATACTTTATATTATCAATATCATTTTAGTTTTTGGCTTTTGAGAAGATCGTTTCTAGGTGTTCATTTTTTCGACGCCGTCGTTTTTGTTTAGATCAAACTCTATTGTCAAAAGAAATCATCTCATTTTACTAAATCTATATATCTCATATTTTCTCACTTTATATGCGGTATTAATACTATATTGTGTGTTTAAAATATTTGAAATAATATGATTATATAATTTAATATAATATAATGCGTATAATATTAAAATTAAAAAGATATATTAATAAAACATACTGACATTAATACAATTCATTGAAAAAAGCTGTTCATTTATTTATATACCTGTGTATTTATAAAATGAATAGTTGTACAAAATGGAATATTGATATAAATTTAAATATATATGTACAATACAAAACATTTAAATAAAAACAAAAGCGTAATTATGTCACGTTTTGAAAGTTGTACATTCATTAGGAATTCTTCTTTATCTGCGCGCATATATATATGCATATAAGAACATTTTATGAACAAAATGCAATGTAATAAAAGTACCAATAATAAAAAGCAATTGTTTTTAAGAAATACATTTGACAAATTATTGTTATATCTTTATGGATTTTAAATCATTTAATGGGGTAATATTGGCGCGAAAAGAGTACAAATAATTTAGTTAATTATAACCACAAGAAGTGCAAGATATACTCAATATAGTTAAAAAACCACTTCCGCCCTAATAATTGTCCTGACTTTTGCCAGTTAATAAATATGCGGATTCATCTTATGAAGTGAGGGGTCCTGATAGTACTTATGCGAGAGTGAGTCTTGATAGACCTTCTTAGGAGCAGTGGTAGCGTAGTAGTTCTCGTAGGGAATCCTCGCCCACTCGTGGAAAGGAACAGAATAACTCAATTGAATCTTCTGGTCACAGAGAGCCAGTTTCTTCGGCCGTAAATGGGGCGCTAGGGCATACTTATCCAGAGTTGGACGGAGATAATCGGATATCTTGTTAGTTTTCGAGGGCACTGCCTTGACTGCCGGTTCAGTTGAGACTATCAAAATGGATGACCTCAAATGTTTGTCAATGATCACTGAATTTGTAGACATTTCTTGTTTACAATTAGACACACTGCGAATTATCTACGAGTAGTATAGACTGCGATTTATTTAGTGATCCTCGTAAGCACCAATAGACTCAACAGACACAATGAAGTACAGTTTACAAATAAAATTAAATATCAAACGGGGCTATTATACAGAAGCTGATTTGAGCTTGGATTATTCAGAAACGAAAACCTCTTACGCATTGTTTGGTTTTGATTAACAGATAATTTATTCATAGTAGAACTCACGATTTACTCATCCTATCCACTGGGATTCTTTACGCACTCAACTGGTTAATGAAATTAAACCTCTCTACATTCGTTGTTCGCATTAAACATTTATTCCAGTGAGTACCCCTTTTAAAAACTGTTTAAAGATTCTTGGGTGTATAAAACTGACAATAGAAATCCTGGTCTTTACTGAACGAGGTGAATTAATAAAAGTGGGTGTCGTATCTGTGATCCCATATTTTTTAAAAGAATCCACTATTATGTAGTATAGGAATTTCTATATCGTCTGTATAGAAACGTTATCGTTTCAGAAGTTCAAATAGTTAATATTTTATTAAATCAAAAAAGCTACAATGTCATAAAATACTGAGAAATGCGCTCAAATCAAAACTTGAAAAATATAAAGAAATTTTCGTTTTTTAATCATACATAAACTTAATCTAAAAATGCGCCAAAAGTATGCCAGCGAATATAAACACACCACAACACGGCATATGGGATATATACGGACAAAAATGTCATGAAAATTAAGAGCACAAATAACACAAGAATAATCATTGGCTATGGTACATGTAAACAAATGCAAAAAACTGATATGTTCATATATTACTTAGTGTACAATGGTATTTTAACATTCGATCTAAGTTCTTGAATTTCATTTTTGCAATGCTGATCTGTTTCTGTTATGAGTAGCATAATATTTAGAAGAAACACATTTTATATTCATATTATTTTAAAAGCGACATTTTGTTCCTGAGCAAACATTTTGTTCTTGTATTTTAATAAAGTTTGCATTAATGGGTAAGAAATAAGTTGAATTTGATAAATAATATTTACATTAATTATTCAGACTCATACAATTTTTACATATTACATGAATATAAAATAATCGTTAGTTACATTTGTATAAAAGAATTTTAAAACACATTTAATATTTAAGAAATATTGTAATTAAAGTATTAATTAACAAAATCTTTAGTGTAAAAAAATAATAGTATTGACCTGTTATCAACAATCAAGAAGAGTTGCAACTCTATCTATCAATACTCTATTATCCTATAACTAAAATGTATCGAATAGAAATCTTTATCGAAGACATGTTTTCATTATACCATAATTTTAAATGTAGTATTTATATTTTTTAAAACTAATTGAAATTTATGAATCGTAAAACGCACTTAATGCTTGTACATATGTATGTTAACAGGGTTGCATCTCAATGAAATGAATCAATTTATAACATAAATTTAGTTTATACAGTAAAAGAATATCAATGATGCTGAAAAATAAAAAGAAGCGGTTGTATATAGATTAATTTGCACAAGAACGCTAGAAAATAATTTAACAAAACAATATCTTCTAAAGTACACTCCGATATAAAACTCAAATATCCATTTAAGTAGATAGGTGTGCGTTCCGTTCTGTAGCATCTGTGAAGTGAAGTGTTCGAATTCTTGGACCATTCGAGTATAATGAACCCAAGTTTCGTGCCACGATCAACTCAAGAATTTGCTTTAACTTAATTATAAGAATGTTTTTAAAGAAATTATGATTTTATAAAATTATTGTTAACATAGAGTCTTGATAGATATTATTCAATGATTGTTGATTAAAAAGATTATAATATGAAATTAATTAAAAAATCGTAAACAACTGAGTAAATATATTCTATATTCGCCTTCTTTTTCATTGATGATTACATATTTTAAATGCTATAGTCATTTGTGGTGAAAATGAAGCGATCATATTTTGAGCATTGATTACAAATTTCAATTTATTGTTTATGAATGTCTAAATTAGTTGGGAACGCTGTTAAAAGCCAATATTCAAATCTCGACTCAGGCGTCCATTATTTTGAACTGTGACATATGTACATATACGTTGATCTGTAATTTAGAAATAGCATGAAAGTTAGACGTTCCATTTTGAATTGCGACTGTAAACTATATTATATGAAGTTGGTCAGCAAAATAGCACAGAATAGTTTAAATAATAGGTATTATATTTACTACCACAGTGAAAAATGTTCCTGCCTGTTATTCTCTATATTAACTTCGTGGTTTATATAAATACCATAGGTATACATTAATATACAGTATATATATTTGAGTTTTTGTGGCTTCTAGCACAAAGCCAACACGAACCAAGTGAAAATAATAATATTATTGATTTCTTAGTTGAATTCCAGACACGTCATTTTTGCAAAAAATTCTTCATCAATTTGATGCTCTCTATCTCAAATTGTAGTTGTCTGCAAGCATTCTTATACTGTTGATGAGTATACAGCTGGGTTGCTCAATACGCGCTGACCTACAAACCCGTGGTTCGAGTCTCGCAACGTACTCCTGGTTGTAGTTTACTGTTAGCGCTGTCGTATTGAATCAATCATTAGACTGGTTTAAAAATGTTTGTACAGTCTGTAATGATTATATATATATTATTTTCTGGTAGCGGTGGTTAGACACGATAAAATCTGAACAAGTCTATCATATTTATATATATAACAGGCGCGGTCACATTCTCTCTAATGAAAATAATATTTACTTTGTATGCATGAAATTATACTAATATAAAAATATTTTCATAAAATTAATTGATATCTAGACAACGATCTAGTCGCAGAAATGAAAGCAAAGAAACGAGCTCCTCAAAAGAAAAACGTTCGATATTGATGATAGAAAGTACAGCTACTAAAAAAAAGATATAAAAAGGAACTTAAGATTTTAAAAAAGTGTTAAAATTATAATGATGATATATAGTATAGCTATCGAAGAAATAAACATGGCGTCAAGATATAATTGTTACAATACTTTCTGTTTAAATGCATAAATGTATAGATCAATATGGAACATAGGTATACGTCTAAACTGTAAAATTCATAACATATGACAACAAAAATTATGAAAATTTTTTGGCAATGGGACATTTTTGCAAAAGTATAATGAAACCCACATGAATATAAAAAGTGGTTGTTTTAAGTAAGCCAATTTGTATAACAGTGAAATAATATAATTTATACCATTTCCACGATTTCTTTTATATTTTTTGTTATCATATTTTTATGAATTTTACAGTTTAGACGTATATAGCAATGTTCCATATTGATCTACATATACATACATTTTAAACATAAATTATTGTAACAATTATATCCAGGCGTCCTCTTTATACCAATTTTCTTAATGGCTGTACCATAGATATTTGTTTTATTTTATATATGTGTATATTGATTAATTTCTATTGGCTGTACTTCATATCGTCAATATCATTTTTCCTTTTTGCTTATGAGAAGCTCGTTGTTTCTTGGCTTTCATTTTTGTGACGTTGCCGTTTTATTTTTGATTTAATAATTTAGATTAACAATTAAAGGAACAATACGCCGTCACATTTGAATTCATTTCATTCAACCAACAACACTAGATACTAACAGTTTCCACATGTGTCTAATTGAGCATCTTTACAATTTCAAAATCATAATAAAATTTAAGACAAATTTATACATAATTTTTAAATTTTTATTTTAGTATAGTCGGTGGCATATTTAAGCCTTCAATGAGCAGGCAATAATAGGGCACATTTAAAGTACACGGAACATGTATAAACACGTTTCATTGGACCATTATCGAAGACTGAATATATCTCAGGATTAAAGAGCACAGGGGCACTCTCCATGACACATCTTTGAGACCCCGGTGCATCCGAGGGCACAGTCGTTGCCGTAGGTTTCGCCATTTTCGCCGCAGACTGGATCCCATAGAGTAATACAGGCGCAGTCCTTAGCTGCCTTTAGGGCCGCCGTAGCTGGAAGAACAGACACTTCCAAGACGAAAATCAATGCAAGGATTGTGAAAAGGAGGCCAAATAACTTCATCCCGAGGAATTGCAGTGGATCAGGGTTGTAATATAAATCTGAAACAGAATGAAAGACAAACCCTTATGGCCCTTATAAATTAGTGAATACATATACATATATATATATATATTTATAACTGTTAAAACTGTTAAATGATATCGGTTGAGCAAAAAGCGCGTAAAAGGGAAAATTAGAAAATTCAGATTCCATTTTATTCTATTCAATTAATTGTACGTATTACAAACTCGTACACAAATCCTATACGGGTATTTTTAGCTTCCATATCCTTATATTGTGGAAACTCACTAGGAACTATAATTTTTAAACTTTCTCATAGAGTTGTTTTAAAATTTGCCATGCAGTCAAATGAAGATGCATTATATAACATATTATTTTTAAAAAGATCTGTATTTTACAAAACTATAAGGAAATGTGTATTTTTCATATATTTTTAAAATTAAAAATAATTGATTATTACGACATTAAGGGACATTATTTATATATGACATTAATAAGAATTTCGTCAATTTCCAGAGAGGTATGTTTTTATCTCTTGGTTCTTAATATAGTGAATATAGCGAAATTAGCTGTAAAACATTAATCGCGGAATAGTCAAATCGCATATAAGGTTATAGTGCTCTATTTATTCATTTCAAAATCACTGCAAATAATTCTGGAGGGTCGCCTTAGTGCAACCCTCCCCTTTCTGTGTATGGATAGGGTTAATGTGGCATAGATGGCTCTATATAAATAAGTCGCAACTAATAGTGAAACAAGGGAAATATGTATATATGAGTATGTATAACCTATACTTAATACTATGAATCTTATTGTTCATAAACAAATTTGCGTCAATTAACATACAGTAAACCCAAATTATATGACTATAACTGTTTATTGCAAGTGATTATCTGCCTACGAGTATAAATTCAACGAATTGTTCCAAATTCAATATATAAAATACGACTGAAATATTTTCCCTTTAATATTTATACGATTTACATTACTTACGATTCAATAGGAAACCCCATTTTAACAATTATTCCCGATGCAAATTATAGATGTTTATAAAGATCTTGTCTAAGGGGATTTTACTCTAATGGACACCTTAGGAACATTTTATACGTTTTGTGTTTTTCAATTAAGTAGCATAGAAATTATACTATATACAGAGTACTCACATGTATTAGCGTAGACACATCTTACTTGTATTGATTTCAGAGTATTTATATACTATACATATACCTACTCTTGAATCTCTTACACATATACGAGTAATCACAAGCAATAATTTAAGTATAAAGGAATTTAAAGCTGACGTTAAACTGACGAATGTTCCACGCGACAAAGGAACCTTCTAATTATTAATCTTATCTTGAAAGTTAATTGTAGAAACACAATATTTATTACATTCATGCATACTTAAACCAGTCATAACCTTTTTATCACGTTCATATTATATTAATGCTAGTTTTATTTAGATTTACAATTTCACTTCCTGTAATAAAAATAATAAATTATTTAAAATTTATGAATAGTAAGCACATATATAAGATTTTGTGTTCTGTGTTTGGAAAGTTTAATTCCTTTAATAAATATAAATTCCCTTACTTAGACACTTATTTATTGAAATGCTTATAATTTAAAACAAAGAGTTTAAGGTTCATGACATTTTCTTTTAATTTTGTTGCAATACCTGAGTACAGTTCCTTGAAAGTATTCTGAAATTACGTCCAATAAATTAACTTGCGCCCAATTAGTAAAAATATCAATCCTTAATATTAATAAATTAATAATTAAAAAAATATTAAATAAAAACAATGCACGTTTGGATAATTAAAAATAATTTCATAAACATCTAAATATATACATATTATTGTAATACAGAGAAATAATTAAATAATTATAACTTGTTTCATTAATAATTGACAACAAATCCAATCAAAAAAGGGAGAATATTAATTATAGGATATAAGATGGTATGTGTTATAGTATTTTATCATTCAACCAATGATATTTACTTTATTTAATATTTGTATATTATATATTTCACACAGATTACTGCACAATTCCGAAAAATTTGCAATAAAATAGACATATTAATTGAAATGAAAAAATACCGTTGGACATAAAATATGTAAAAATATGATGTATATACTTATTTTATTCGTACGTTATAAAGTCGGGAGACTACTTTTAAAATCTAATAATACTTAAATATATAAGTCAAGTATATATTATGTTTGGAGTTCAAATGGTCATAAAACGAGTTTAGTTATTAATACTAGTATAATCTTGATAATAATCGCAATAACGAACTAAAAAAATACGTGATTATATAATTTAAAATTTGCATCTCGCAAAGAATAGGAAAAGTACGGCATTTGAATTAGACAAGAAGGAAGTTTAAAGTAAAAATGATTACAAACTTGCTTACGTATTGACTTCAAGCTTCAGATTCTGTATCTAATCAGATTTCAATTGCCAAATAGTTCACAAATCTTTATATATATGTATACCAGTCCAAGTGTGTCATATCTTGTTTGCTTGCTCAAATTTGCACAATAAACTGCATATATGTATCCTGTGAAAATAAACAACAGGATGTTTGTTCAGAATCTGAGAAGGATCGCCTTTAAGTTTCAAATAATCACATACACATATTTCTCGGTCATTTGCATTGTATATGCATGCGTGTATATTCGGGACAAAATATTGCACTATATTATATGAATTCATAATATGATATGAATAAGAAGAAGGCTGTGATTGCATTATTTGCATTCATGTGTTCATGTGTCGAAGTCTCTTTCCTTATCACTTGATACTTAGATATTTATATCGTTGTTATGACACATTCCCTATTTACACATAATTATGTTTGAACCTACGCATTTATGCATATTATTGAGGTATTATTTATATGCTATGCACACCAAAGCAGATGGAATAATTTGGCTGTATATTTCTCTGTATGGGCTTCTTAATAATTATAGCTAACTATCACAATAAAATCTCTTCTACTCGTAACTCTAAAATCATAGAATGCAGAATTATTATTTCAATTTATACCACTTTAATTTTTTTCATACGCATATCTGAGAGAGGTGGTGAGGAGGCCTTATTATGACCCTAGAATTTGTAGACTTCCTGTTAGAATGGAGTTTTAAAACTTCGCAAGCAGTTAAAGAAACATGTTTTCCAACATATTCCATTCTAAAAATATATCAACATATTTTTCATAGACAAATAATAGGTAAAAATATGCATTTTTAATTATTTTTATTTAGAAATAATAATAAACAAAAAATAATCAAATTCTTTCTGAAACAACTTATTTTTATTGTTCTTCCGACTTCGTGAATTATTTCATGAAAATAATCAGTTCTTGAATCCGAGTTTTGTCAAATTTGAGAGAGATATGCATACTCATAAAAATAGTTTTTCTCATATGTTACAAAGTGGTGCATATCTAATTAGTGTGTTCAACTGACCAACCCTTGGGGGCCAAAAAATAAATATAGCGCTAAAATGTGTAAATCTTTATTTTGGAAAAAGTTACAGAAGCTTATATTGTTCTATTTGCTCATTTGAATATGCGGAAGGTACACCTATTCAACGTATACCATACTAAAAAAATGTTATTCATCATTTGATATTCTTTTAAATAATAGGTATATATAACGTTTTTAAAGCCAGTAATATATATATAAACCAAATCACTCAGTAGATTACTGCTATCTGTTCAGTTCTACCATTTTTGAATTTATTTGTTAATAGTCTCTCTGTTAACTCTGGTGGATGACAACTCTTATGAACCACTCCTATGAACCACTCCTATGGACCACTCCTATGGACCACTCCTATGGACCACTCCTATGGACCACTTCTATGGACCACTCCTATGGATCACTCCTATGGACCACTCCTATGGACCACTCCTATGGACCACTACTATGGACCACTCCTATGGACCACTCCTATGGACCACTGGACTATGGACCACTCCTATGGACCACCTATTA
>JAYRBW010029582.1:0-12234 GCA_036023295.1 Invenusta paracnida
GTCAAATATATTTTTAAAGAGCTAACACATTTTACGCTTATTTCAATTCTTTTATGATATGAACTAACACACTTTTTTCCATTTTGGCTAACAATATATACATAAATAAAGTTAGTTAGTAAAAAACATTTATTAAAAGCGCAACCATTTATCGCTGCAACCAGCAGCATTAACAGGCATAACAATTGTTAGAACATACATTAATGAATTTATATAATGTAATCAACTGAATATAATATACTTTATTTTGGCTCTTTAAGTCAACTAAATCCACTGCCCAGTTATTATATAACTAGAATAATACTTTTTATTGACTCCAGAATGTCCTCACATGTCACTTAGTTTTAGGTTCTGTTACTCCAAGAAGACAGAATTTACTTCTATAGCGTGATGTAAGGCAACTTTAAAATTATGATCGACACAACAGTTATTACTATGCATTCTGCTACATACATTACAAATAGAAAAGTAACAATACATTTTCACTTTGTTCTTGTTTTGTTTCGCGACCTTAATGTAGTTTATAATTAATATTGTGAAATTCACTTCGGAGGTAATTTAGGACCAAGTATGTTCCCACTGTAGGTACACGTCATAAGAATGGCACAGCATTATATATATATATATTTAGGATTCTAGGCACAACAGTATTGTATTATTTATAATTATTCTTTGTTCACAATGTACGCTCACACGCCAATCATATATTTGAATTCAGAAACATAGAACTTAATTAATTTCTGTTTTGATTCTCATAAATCTATTTTAGGTACAAGAATTTGAAATCATTTATTTATTCTGACATATTGTTATTCATATACTTTTGATAAATAGATGAGATGCATGTAGTGTAAAATAAAAAAATATATTTTATGAGAGAGCGGGTGATATATGCCGCATCTAAATTTACAAATAAAAAAAGATGAACCTGAGAGATTATTTTTAAACGATCTCCAAAAATGGTCTGAAAGTAAAATATAAAATTTATTTTTTAAATAAATTTTGTGATATTTTGCTCTCTATACTATGTATAGAAAGTAGTGGTCTATGTTTATTGACCATAAATAATGTACCACAAACATGGCAATAATAGTGTAAGTATATTGGTAGTATAGTACAGAATAGTATAAATAAATAGATAATTTTGTTGTGGAAATTATCACATGATGCCGATAACACAAAACAGGCAAATAGTTGCATGCAATCTGTAAATATTTAATAATTGTTGTTTTCTGTATTTTTCAAGGTAGATATGGCATTCAATATTTAGAGCATTCATTACGGTAGTGGTATTGTGTTTCACATAAGTGCTTTTCAGATAATCGAGAATTATCAACAAATATTGCGCAATACTTAAGGAAGTGCAGAGAATTATATTTAACATATTATTTCCTTTGTTGCATTTAGCATAATATAATTAAATAGAAGTTAGATAGAAAAAGTGACTGGTGCGATTGTGTGAAAGACTCCTCAACAATGAAAATGAAATTTATCAATACGCAAGAGCTGTGTCTTCCTGTTCAAACAGAATATGCGATAACTTTTTGCGTGAAAACTTGTCAACAATACTTTTACTACTTTTATTTTATATTACTTCCCAAACAACGCTTTTTTAAATTTTATTAAATTATTTTATTTTATTTTATTTTCTGCTTTATTTTACTAAAAATATTTTAAAATCTTTTATATAATAAATACTTACGTTTTTATTTTATGCGAAATGCTACCTTGTGATACACAAACACTTGGCATTATGTGAATCTCAATTATGTCAAACACAATTATGTGAAACGCAATTATGTGAAAGAGATAATGTAAAACACAATTATGTGAAACGCATTTATGTGAAATACAATTATGTGAAACACAATTATGAATTACGCAATTATGTGAAATACAATAATTTGAAACGCAATTATGTGAAATACAATTATGTGAAACGCAATTATGTGAAACGCAATCATGTGAAACGCAATTATGTGAAACGCATTAATGTTAAACACAATTATGGATAACACAATTATTTGAAACGAAATATGTGAAACACAATTATGTGAAACGCAATTATGTGAAACGCATTAATGTTAAACACAATTATGGATTACCCATTTATGTGAAACACTATTATGTGAAATGCAATTATGTGAAACACAATTTGATTTACGCAATTGTGTGAAACGAAATTATGTGAAACGTACGCTACAAGTGCATTACTTGATAAAGAGTTAGTGCCTATTCGAAAATTGAGAAATCTACTTTTTATTTTGCTCTATATAGTCTTCTTACCTTTGCACTATCATACAGATTGTAATATAGGCACACATAGAGGGAGTAAATTCCTTATTGATGAATATGATGTTCTAAGATAGAAAGGACTTTTCGAGTTGAGTAATTTTAATTCAAGACAAACGAATAAATTGTCATTTATTTGGTTACAAGGATTGAGAGAGTATTTTTTTGCTACAATTTAATAATTTTGTAATCTCGTAATATTTTGCATCATTTTTTGCATCACTTTTTTCTGGATTCCTATTTTGATAGTAAAATATACCAATTATAATTAAATTTGTAAAATGTATAAATATTTAGAGAGTGAAATATAATTTTAGATTTGATTCTTAATTTATTATTGTTCTAGAAGTAAAGTATATTTAATACATCTACATCTTAATGCAGTATATACATATATGCAAACATGGAGACTAAGCATCTTCACTCAGAAATATACGGTATTGAAATAGTTAACGATTTGTGTGCTCATTAAACTATTTAACAGTGGTATAGGAATACTACTATTTATTAATATGAACAATGAAATAACAAGACTAAGTAAATTGTAATAATAGTCTAATGATCTTCTTTCAAAAGAAAAAAATGTTTTTACTTGTAAATAACAAAAAAAAACAAGATGTCACATCTGCGCCCCCCCTCCTCTCCCCTATATCCACTAATTGTTGTCACTTATTGATCGGAAAAATATAATAGTACCAATTAGCAAACAATTGATACATAAAAACACTGAAAGAATTGGGGAAAAGGTAATTAAAAACGTTATTGTATTATTCGGCGCATAAACCAGTCACAAAGAAGAAAGAGGTAGTATTTTATGTACATTAAATTGAGGTGTAGTTTGGGGGGTTGGGTGTTCTCTCTCCTGGATCACTTTTCAAATTCGTAGGAAAGTTTTCTCAATTGGGGCTCTTCGTAGTTATGAGAGTTGCTCCGCTTCCCAAACCTGAGTCAAGGATTAAAAAGAAATTCTATATATATTTACTGGTATAGTTCAATTGAAGTGTTTTTGTACATATATGATATAAAACAGTGTCCGTCAAGTTATATTTCGAAGGAACTACTCTTGTACTATTAGAACTATAAGTTCATACAGGGACGATACTGCGTGACATTAATACAAACATTTTATTGGCTGAATAAGACAAGATATCTAATCAGAAATATAAGTGTTATTGTATCTAAGATCATCGCTAAAAATATACATTAAGATAAATTGTCAATTAATCAATAACAGGTATGTTTTTTCCATTTCTATATTTCTAAAGGGAGTTTTAATAGAAAAACTACTGACTACTTAATGAGCGATATTTAAAAAGAATGTAAAAAAATTGAATGAGTAGTATATATTACAAGAAATCTAGAACACAAATTTTAAAAATCTAACATGAACATTTATATATTATGAGTTCAAACTGGAACGTAATATATATTTATAAGGCTTGCTATAACTGTAAAAATATATTTTGGTACAAACTTGTTATTTCTTTTTCATATTCCTAATATTTTAATTATCTATAGTATGAAATTTAGACGACATTATCTAAAACAAATTATAGTTTAAGAAAAAATTATGACGACTTATTAGTTACATCATATGCTAATTTGGCTTCCACAATGCACAATTTATTTAAAAACTCCGATCTTAAAGTTATAAAAAAATTAAATAATTTTATGCCTTACTCGATTATTTTAATTTTTGGTACTGCGAAAACATTAATATTTTTGGGAAATGTTTTCATTTCTTTAAAACATAAAAATATTTTACATTTAAAACAAAGATTGGTTATTTGATTAAAAAGCGTAACAATTGGTAGGATTAGAATTGTGGGCGCGAATCAAGACTTTTTCATTTTTGTTTTCCTAATTACCTTCTTAATACAAGACCTCAAACTTATATTCTAAACATATTTTAATAACATAACCCTAACTATGGTTGAATCTTGATATTTCGCATGTAGTTAAACAAATATTGTTTTCTAATATATTCCACTACAAAATGATCCAACATATTTTCTTATATAAAAAAGTAAATATTTATGTGCAAGTTTATCATTTTTCGAAAATATATTAAATTTAGATTTTTTAAAGATTTTATAAATTTTTTTATTTATTTTACTTTTGGAAATTATTAATTATTACTTTTAAATTTAAAATAGAAGTACATATATGTACTGGTTTGAAAGTTAATTTAACAAAAGAAAATTTTGAATATGATGAAATCAGAATATATAACAAAAATATGTATTGTTATTTTTGGTATGAAAATATATAAATTACCCGTAAGCTATTGTTTTACATTTGGAAAAACTAAACTTTAAGATTTTTAGTGATTACTATAGACATAAACGGAAAAAATCTATCACTTTTCAATGCTAAAACATTTGCCAGGGTAGACATGAATGGCGGCCGTCAATGTAAGAAAATCACAATAATAGTAATTTATTTCTTAATTATCGTGTAATATATTGATTATTTTATTATTATTTGATTATTAATTAATTATAAAATGACACTTGTTATATATAAACGCTTATCGTAGTGGTAGTTAACTAATATTTATAAAAAAAATAGATTTTATTTATTGTGGAGTCGAAATCCATAGCAACGTCCTTAGAGTCGTTTCTCTATGTGTACGCCATGGTGAAGAGTACCTTTTGCTTTACGATTAGAAATAGTAATAGCTTTAATATAAATAAATACATTTTTTTTCGGATACTTATACCTACAGACGTGTTTTGAAAGTGTACAGACGAACAACGTTTCACCCGTGGACTTTATCAAGAATACAGCTGATAGTAACTGATCAAGTCGCCAAAATTATAGTAAAGAGTAAATTGCAAGTTTAAAATATAGAAACATATTATAGAGTATTACATAATTTCTGATAATTTCTGAGTATTAAGTAATACCCTGTTATATGATACTATCGAGGATAACGTAAGTTGTTTAAATATACTATACCATACCTACTATACCACTATACTATACTATACTACTATATTATTCTATACCACTATACTATAATATACTACTATAATATACCACTATACTATAATATACTACTATAATATACCACTATACTATAATATACTACTATAATATACTACTATACTATACTACTCTACTATACTATACTACTCTACTATACTATACTACTCTACTATACTATACTACTATACTATACTATACTACTCTACTATACTATACTATTATACTATACTATACTACTATATTATAATATGTACAATATAAAGATATATTTCATCGTCCTCAGATACTATTTTTTCACTTGCAACACTGACTGTAGGTACTAATTATATCTTTATCGACTTGATCAATTACCATCAGCTGTACGTTTATAGGTACCTACACCTTTAATAGACGTCTGTATCCGAAGATATTAATACACTTTTCTTTCTTTTTAAATTAATTCAAGGTACGTGAACATAATTTTTTTGTTTTATTCAACACTTATTTATTTATATTCTCAATACGAAGTCTAATGAATTATCGACTATTGATGATTGATGTTGATATATAGCGAGAAATATAATATAAAATACAGAAATATGTCGCACAATAAAATCATAATGTAATTGCAAATAAAATAAAACATTGTTTATTTTGGAAAACTACTGCATCATCGTCACATGTTAGTTCTTAAAACATGAAAAATAACAAATATGGGTATAGATTCGTTCTAAATTAATGAAGTGAAGGTTTCATAATAAGTTTTAAAAACGAATCTTGTACTTATTTCATATTATATATTAGGGTTGTAATTATTTACAAGATATCAATTTACAGGATATCATGGTAATTTTAATATAAACTAACTTCTTGAAATTCAAGTAAATAAGTATTTCAAATTATAGCTATCTTTCAGATATCTCCAAAGCTCATAATTATTTGCTAACGGCAAATCTTCTCCACAAATATAATTATAACAATAATAAATATAATAATGAAGTAATAATAATTATAAGATGAAGTTTCGCAGAAAATTCCACTGATTTGACAACAACAATGTAGAAACTTATCTCCAAGTTCACATTATTTGTTGGCAAAAAAAGAAAATACTAACATTTACGGATGACCAAATGTTCCTTAATAAAAAGAAAATAGGTTAATAATTCAAAATTATCTTGGGACTCTGAATAATCAGTTCTGCTTTTTACCAATTTGATTATTTTGAATAATATAGTCCAGTTAAACAGTAAATATACAATTTTACTGCTTTCTATGTTTCATATATTGGTAAGATAAAATTCCCAAGTTTAAGATAAAATATTGTAGTACAATTCAGCATAAATGATAAGATTCTAGAGCTTATCACAGCTGCAATCATAGAGAAATAAATATTCTATTATAATAATTATTACTCTGAGGTTGCAATATTGAATATACTTATTGATTGAAAGATCAGAGGTTATGAATTCTACTTTTACAGTTTATTTTGATCTATAAAATAATAAAACTTGATTAATGTACGAGATAATTTTAGATTCCAGAACGATTCATAATTTTATAACAAAACCAAAAACTGGAAGCTTTATGTATTGCTGCCTGATGGACTAATTATTATAGATATCACAATTCCGCGGCTTGGAGGTGCATCACGAATGAATGGAGGTCAGACACGACTGGTCCCAAATTTACGTATTTTATACACTTGAATCTACCTATTCAAGTGTTTTAACACCGATCAGGCCTAGATCTGCTAATCAGTCGACTAGCACAGGTAAGTAAGTTTCCACGGGTGCGTGGGATTAGAACCCGGGACCTTCCGCATACAAGATCAGTCAGTAGGCGGATGGAGGCTATGTGCAATATTAATCTTGAAATGAGGGATCATTTGTGCTCCTATATAGAGATGAGAGTAGAAAGCGGAGTCTCATGTCGATGTTTGAACTAATAGAGGGTCAATTGGTGCAGAATTTTACAGAATTTTAAATGTGACTTAGGTACTATACGAACAACATCAAAAACTATAATCAGAATTGTTAGTAAATGCAATGAAAGTTCACTGTAAAAACAAATCTTTTAATGAACCTTGCGGTTTCCTCTTTTTTGGTCTTGTGTTTACATGTTTGATTTCTAATTTTTAATTTCTTAGCAGAATACAGATTTTAAACAAAGTGTGCAGTTAAACAAAAATGTTTTTTTAAACATTTTCCATTTTTCGTTTTTTCTGTTTAATAAGTATAGCCGTTCCATCGAGTCACTTCAGTTATTGATGATGTGATTGTTGTCATAATACAGTGCAGTTATTTATGCCAACAGGGTTTAATTATTTACTATCTTTATCATTCATACCTGTATATATCGTTGTAAAACAACCTAGGCAAAATTCCTTTAAAGTGAGAAAGATTGCATGTATGTACATCGGTGTGAATTTATAATATGTACTTTTATATATATAATTATATGTGTATTTTAGAACGCTTCTTCGCTGTATGTGCAATCTTTATCATTTTAAATTTACCTTAACTATAAATAGGTTGTTTTATAACGAAAAGTAACGATTCAATTATTTAAGTATTATATTTTCTTATTGCATTTGGGTTCCCTATATCTTATTCATGCAACAATTTGTTAGTGGGATCCCCCTAACAATACAACATTGAAATAATACAGGAAAGAAAAAGCAAATAGCGCAATTGGGTGCTTTATTTAGAAGCGTGAATTTTCTTATCAAACGTAATATTCTGTAAGTATTCTGCGTTTGATAAGGAAGTCTGATCTAGAATTACAACTGTATGTAGAAAACCAGTAAACTAGGATTTCACTATATGTATACTGTATCAAGCTTATCGAGGAGCTGTCAAATATTCCTTATATTCAGCCATGACGAAACGCTTAAGCAACCAATATTATCGACAGAGATATAGCAATACAATCTTACTACAAACCAAGTATTTAAACAACTATCCTATAGTTAATCTTTAAATATAAAATTCAACCTGATCTCGGCATCCGTCATGTGCAGTTACTATGAGTTTAACAATAATATGTTCTCGATTTTATGGCAGAAAACGGCGTTTTTCCGAATAGCTGCTTGAATAACCAAGAATTAGTCAGTTTTAGGGGATTGTAATGTATGTCTTACCCCTTTAAGTTGCAAGTAGGCAGATGGATTACTGTAAAATGATAGCCCAGAGCAAGATTGTTTTCCACGCATTTATTTAAATTTAAATTATTAAATCTATTTAAAATTGTATTTCAATTATAATTTGCAGCTCGTTGCAAACTCGGTCTATATATTTAAATAATATTAAATGTACAGTCCAAAATGAATAATTATTTTTTCATACTATTTTTTAAAAGGCTTAATTTTTCAGCACTAAAAATCAAGATGTATAAAAAACACATCTGAAATCCTTACTATTTGTAAATTAGCGATTTATTTTTGTCCTACATAATTGTACATGTATATATACCCATTTTGAGCTGCATTTACGATGAAGCACGTTCGATTTTCAAGTTTAGATTTCCAATGTTCGTATTTGGCAAGGCTCAATTTCTGAATACATAATTTTTATTAGGTACAGTGCGAGTTTTCCAAAGGGTGGGGTTTACCATGTCCACAATTATGGTGAAGATTAGTGTTGGTAAAATTTGTGAATTTTATAATAGAACAGTTAAGTAGCTAAAATGAATTTCTAATGATGTGCAAAGTAATTTCACCAAAGTAATAAAATTAAAAAACTGGAATATACCCAATAATATTTTTCAAAATTGAACATATTATAAAAATTAAAGTAAATTATTTTATATCTCTATTTTTATATAAAAATTATTTATGATCATATTTCAATGGAATATGTTAATAAAACATATTTTTGCTTAACTGCATGCTACGTTTCAAAGCTCTATTTTACTAGAAAGTTAAAAATTATAGCTTGAAACAAGGAAGCGCAGACAAATCCGGTGGTGTGGATCAAAAGGTTAAACAGTGATCAAACTTGAAACTTCAAAGGAGACATAAACGAGGGACAAAGAGTGGGAATCATTTATGAGTTGGCAAGTTCATGTGTATAAGAAATACGCACGCAAATTAAATTTTCAAGGACACAACTTACAAATTTTGATCCTAAATATATAACTCTCTGGTTAATATTTGTTCATATTGTTAAGACATTATTGCAAAATCTAGTCAGTAGAACATACTCGAGCCATAAATTATACTGATTAAAAAAATGTATAAATGCAGAGTAAACTATTTTTTTAAGTCTATATATCTTTTATAATTAGTAGCGCGTTGCAGCCTAACATAGCTATTTTTTTCAAGGAAAGATTATTAAGTAGTAGGTAGTTTGGAAATCGCTCATCGATATATAAATAAAATAAAAACATAAACCGATATATACAGTTTGTTGAATTTAATCTAACTGTTTTTTTTGCTTGAAATGGGTGTTCTGGTAACTTACTGTCCATGATGTAGAAACCCTATCCACCCTATATAAATATGACCACCTAAGAAATAATTAATTAAATCAGCATTTAGTTTTTATTTCCAATTGATTTGCACCGGCTTTTTGTCAACTTACCTTGGTCTCCCGGCAACAACGCACAGCTCGATCATCGTCTTGATGTAGCGCACGAGCTCCTTTTCTGTCGTGAACCGGCTTACAACCCGAGGTGAGAAGGGATCATTGCAGGAAATGGGTGATATACGAGCGGCCGTGAGACCCGCCTCACACTCTAGACTTCCCAGTAACTGGACCCACAGGCCAAGAAAGAGGAATAGTGCCGCAGACCTCCCAATAAAAGTTGTTCTGATCATCATGACTGAGTCGTATGATTGTCCCGCTAAAAACCGGCTGGCAAATTCGTTTCGAAAAATGTGGACTTTCCTCTGGAATCTCGAGCGGTTTTGTATCTATATTGTAAAAGACAAGGGGGTGTAGCGCGCAAATCATCCACCAATCTTAGTCGCTAACAGACAGTTCCCTTCTTAACCCTACAGTTACCTTCTTAAGCGGATCTTGTGATACTTTGGGCCAGCAACACACACTCAGCCTTTGATGCGTTCTTAGATGACTGCCAATAGTTTTGTCATCTCCTAAATATATTATATATATAATTATTATATTATTCAATCACGAACAGACTATTTTTAGTCTCCGGGATCCCTTAAATAATTTATTCTCTTATCTGTGCAATCAAGTGTCACGATATGTGGAAGTAGGAGAGGGAAGGTGCCGTATAATTAGTAACAGCACATACGTCATAAAACTACTAGTGTAAACAAAATTCCTGTAAGCTGCCTCTTCCCCTACCTGCACTGGAAACCTTGACCAATCAGAGGGAAGTCAGCTAGTAAATTTGAATTCTCCAGTGACCGATAACTCACACGCTACTTTGATAACTTTTCACTTCTATTTCGCTGCTACTGACAATCACCGCATCATGTAATTACTTACAAGACGGCTGAGAACTATTGTCTTTTTTATGACTGTACCTATAATAGAGCTTCACTCCATTAAAGTTAATACTGGCAGGATATTTTGGGATCGTTGAGCCGCCTTTCTTAGGTAATTTATGGGGAAGTTGCGTTTTACCAGTAGGTATAGCTACAAGTAATATATTATGTACCTTCTTAGGAAAAAGCAAATTTACCAACAATGAATAGAATATTGCGTAAGTATGCAAAGAAAAAATCTTTTGTTTTTAAGGTTTTCACAATTAAAAATAGATACCATTATTTTAAACAAAAACTAACATAGTCAATTTAAATTTATTATTATATTGTCGGAATACGCGATAGTAACTATATTATATGCAATTTAGTTCAATTTAAATGTACCTAACATACATCTTTCGATGTGAAAGTTGCGCGCTATAGTATTCGAAATTAAGGAAATTAATTGTGATTTATCGCTAAGAATGCATCTAAAAACATTTAAAATTATCACTTGTGTATTATTTGATCTATATACTATATCAGAAGTTTTTACCAAATGCTTTACTTAAAAACTTTCGGAAATCAGAATATAAAAAGCTAATATCTTTGTTGTCGATCTATCTAAGTTCTTAATTGTTACATTTGACAATTGAAACATTTTCAACATGAACCTGTATCAAGAAACAGCTATATAAAATGTAGTATTATATGTATACATATGAATATATATTGTGTATATTATATGTATATATACATATATCTCACAGATAATATAAAATGTTTTCAATTAAAAATAATTTATCAACATTTTGAATAGAAATTAGATAATAATTGTTATATTAATAACTATAATTTGGACATAGAACAATATAGCTACTGGTTATAATATTAGTAATCTATAATCTTTAAAGGTACACAATAAATAAATACATTTAAAATTTGTATCCAAAAGATATATTAGTAACATTTTTGAAATACAAAGTACACTGTCGATATTTTACAGTGTGCCAGAAAAAAGAGATAATGTAAATTAATATATAAAAAAAATAACAATATATATTCCTTATTGCTATAATAATAATTTGTATTCGCATATTGCCTTTCTTAACCCAATATCATGTATGCAAATGAGATACAGATAGTTTATTTATTATAGCATCTACATATATATACAATGTATGTGTGGAGTCTTATGTTTTTGATACCGACATTATGTATTTATTATTTGTTACATTAAACTAGACTGTTTAATATGCCCAATTAAATGATTTAATGTATGTATATAGTATATCACTTAAGGTTACATATACTAATTATTATTAGTCAAAAATGGCAAAACGTGTATTAGCTCATTATATCATAAAAAGAATTGAAATAAGCAAAAAATGTGTTAGCTCTTTAAAAATATATTTGACTTGAGCTAACTATATTTTTTAATATTGTCAAGCTTTTCAGAAAGTAATTTAGAACTGTATTTAATTAAATGTGTTATCTAATAAATTAAAGGTATCAATTTAGGTATCTTATAGTAATTA
>JAYRBW010029593.1:0-12234 GCA_036023295.1 Invenusta paracnida
CACATACCTATTCACTTAATTGTCGTTTTTTCCTCAATATTTTTGTTCGAAATTGTGATTTCGGCTATATCGGATTTAACGGATTTTTTTTCTTGGTTTTTCGTGATCCGTTATATGCGGAATTGACTGTAGTCTAACCTCGATATTTAACCACTGAAGTAGAATTTAAACACCATTATAAAAAATTATTTTTCGCTTTGAACAAAACATTTTTTTTACTCAATGCGTTTGGAATACCATAATTGTCTCTCCTCTTCAAGTAGCACTTGTAGTACCCTTCTTGGAGGATACTTGTGTGTTTTAATTAATAAAGCTTCCCTGATCAGAATATGGAAGTCCAATAAAGTACCTACGCTAATTAATTTTCAAGAATCTTGACAGAAAATATTTCTTTGTAAGTATTTGAGGTCGGTAAATGAGTTCCTATTGGAGATAATTCTTCTTGATTCTAATCTCCAGATGTCTTGTTTTATCCATGAATGTCAAACAAGTTCGTTTCACACGAACAGGAGAAGTTTGAGACAATCTTAGACTTCAGTTAGTTTTAGATTTTAAGTTTGAAAAACGCAGATATTTCTTTAAGTTTAGATAGACTTTAAAAAGAATATCGATGGTAAGATAAAATTTAAGGACTTATTAATACGAACACATCGGTAAAACCAAAAGACACCTCACGACTAGAATCAAGGACAAGCTCTTATAGGATCTCATTAATAGAAATGTAATTCAATTGTAGCAATATTTTCTTTTAAGATATTCTTGTAAAATAATTATCGTTGGCCAGCAGACTTCCATGTTTTGAAAATTTTTATTAAAATATAACCCAATCCGAAATTTAAAAAATTAATTTAGCTGAATTTTTGTCCGAGCATCTGACGATTTCGATGGAAGCAAAATGACTGTAGAATAGAGGCTATATGTATATTATCCCATTAGCACCTCTAGCTAATCTCTGACGCTTTTCTCTTGGCTTGACGATGCCAAACTAATTATATATTTCATTTAATTTTCTAAACTCATCACGCTATTTAATGAATTTCTTTCTGGTTAATAAATGTTTAGTTCAATATCTACTCAAGTGTATATTTACAAATATTTTGTCATTCACCAATCGTACAGAGTATGATTCTATATGAATCTATATTGTACTGTCTGTGACAAGCCGCAAATATGTTTTCTATTCATACAACTATCAGACAATTCACCTGTATTAGTTACAATAATAATTGAAAAGTAAGAATACAAAAACATACGAAACAAATTAAAAAAGAAATATTTTAATAAATGAAGAGACCGATGCTTGGAATTTAATTTAATTATTTATAAAGTTGTATATAACAAACAGGAAATATTTATAAATAAGACAAAGAATGTGTTAAAAGCCGATAAACAATTTGTAGAGTGATAATAAATATGTACCAATAAAAGAGATAATCAAAAATATTTCTATTTTATAAAAATTATAGTTTAACATGCAATATTATAAAATTAAATAGAAAGAAGTAATCAATATACATAATTAAGTGTCAGTTGTTGTATAACAAGTTAATCAATAACTAAATTCAATATTATAATATAAAAAAGACGTAAAAATCCAAAATTACAAATCACTCGTAAAGAAATTATTATGCTTTATTTTGAAGATAAGACTTCTCATTGGTATTTAAATGTAAATAGAGAGATATATAAGTGGTGACGCAATACTAGCAAAAGTGAAAAGAATTCCACCAAAAAAAAGGTGTAAAACAACCAAAAACATATTTACAAGAAAACATCCCAAAACAGCTTCCTCTTCAATTATTAACTAAAATTTCCAACTATTTAACACTTCAATACAGCGCTAATTTCTGTAATATACCAAGAAACGACCCCAAGGTATAAATGGCGCTTTCTTTCTTTCGACTTGTTATCTAATCGGTGCTCTCACAGAACTATACTTGTAAGAATAATTTAGAGGAAATGGTTTGGACACAAAAGCTAGGAGAGAAGAGAGTGTATTGCTTTAAGGATGATATACATGAAATAATGCCAGGAATTGAGCCAAGAGTCAAGCTAAGATGGCCACACCAAAAGGAACCATGCGTCATCAACAACATTTGGATTTCTTCTCAGCATTAGAGCCATATTGATCCGCGGTAGAAGTTCCCCCCAGACGAATCACGTTCTCGTCTTTGGCTTCATCCCCCGACGATCCAACACTTTCCAGGATCTGCCAAGATAATAAAAATTAAAAAAAGCGTAAATATATGTTTGTTTAAATATTCAATGTTTGACATTTATGCCCATCAATGCGATAATAATTTACGTTCTAAAACAGAGTATAAAAGATCGATTTTCAAACGGGAAAATGTACATTTTATAAAATACTGATATACAAAGTAAAAATATAGAAAAGTGCGCCTGGATTAGAGCTGCAATAATATGTAAGTTATAGGAGTATAACTTGAATAATAAATAGAATTTTGATAGCGGCAAATAACTAGTTTTGCCTACTTTTAGGAATACGAAATTAAGTGCCCGTACAATATAGGCTATGCAAACTAAATAATGATGGCAAAACTTGTTATTTGCTGCTATCGATAAACTTTTTATTAATTAAGCTATACTCCAATAAATTACATATTATTGTAGCTGACATTCTGATGCACATTTCTATATTTTTGGTGCAGTTTCAAAATGGTGGATTTTCCGCTTGAATAAAAAAAGTGAGCCTTCTTTACAATCATTATTTGGTCATTATAGTGTGGACCAAACATTTATGGTTTTATATGACGTTATTATTGCTACTTCATAGCATGTGTTATTAAATATAATAATTTTAACAATTTTCGTTTTGATTGAATGATTTATTTAAATTTTATTGAAAAAATATTTTTATTACCACTCAACACTTTTCATGGGAATAAAGTAGTATGTTATCTTAAATCAGGGAAGCAATTTTTTAAAGCATTTAAAAAAATTAAATTAGAAATTTACATGGTCGAATTAACTTGTCTGTAAAGTTTGATAGATGTATACATTCAAATGCGCTAAGTGAACTCTCTTGGTATTATTACTCTATGCTCACAAGAGTATAAAATTTACACACCACAGCATTTTTACTGTACAACGAGGAAGATGTAAATTTGGTTATATAGATTTTTAAAATAGACAAGTGTTTGGATTTTTTTTGTGTCATTCAGGTATTTTTCAAATGCCCTGACCGGTCAGTAGTATTTTCCTAAATCTATATTTATTTCACATTGTTATCAAAACCAATATCATCAGTGACAAAATATTATTTAGATATATTAAAATGAACCAGCCATATTTGTAAAAACAAGCTCTTAGGTCAAAATTACTAATGCTTTAAAGAAAAAATCAATTTATTAATCAATTTAATATTCCAATTACATTGATAGCAATTAGTAACTCAAACTAATAATTTATTAAATATCGATTTTTCAGGAAACATGATACAAATTAGCGGGCGGTATTAACTAAATCATGTTTGTCCTTGAAATCATAGCACCGATATATTAATCCTATTTCTATCATGTTTGTGCGTTTCTTCGCATTTTAAAAGAGTTAAAAAAATATTGTTTCCTACATTGCGATTTTTATTACTAATGAAGCAATAAAACACACAATCAATTAATTAAATTATCAATTTGTATTAGCAGATAAGTTTACATCATTCACACAAGTTGAATGTCAATTAGTTATAATAAGTTTATGTACGCAGAATAATCGATGAATGTTTGATTCATGGAGTAATGAATACTCGGTGGTTTGAGTGATTTCATATAAACATTGAAACCTTCAATCCATTCTTCTCTAAAACAATGGTCGGATTTTGATTATTAACAGTGTCAGTGGTGGTAGGTGTAACAGTTGATGTTGACATTGGGCCAAGTGTGTGCTTTTTGATCATATTGTTATTGAGGATATTGATAGACGATTATAAAACATTCTGACGATGTTATACAAGTTGTTGTTGTTGTTGTTGTTGTTGTTGTTGTTGTTGTTGCTCCCGCTCAAAAGTTATTTGATGAGCCTTTCAGCTCGGGCGAGGAACTGCTCCGCATGTGATGAATTGGTCAGGAAGCTGGGGATCCGGGTAAATCCCTGTGGTGAGGAGTCTGACTTGGTTCAGCGCGTCGCAGTCACGGACAAGGTGTTTAATTGTATCGGGCGCTAAGTTACATCTCAGGGACCAGCTGCCTCTACAGTCGTGCTCATTGTTGACTGTGTTGAACAACGCAATGAAAATGTGGCAGCAGCTTAAGTGACTTAAGAACGAGAAAACGTCTTAGGAATTGGACAAGATCTTCATGCACAAATCTGTGGGTTACGCCATCAGAAAAAGTAAAACTAACACCTTTTCTATGAAGTACGCATCAGTAAGCTACTTGAAAGTGCCCAAATAATCCAAAAACATCAAATACTTTACGATCAAATTCATGAAGTACCAGAAATTTAACATCTACAAGGAATTTGATATACGCCAGCAAATTTAGCCTTTTATATTTCTTTAATCTACGAGGAAGGTTAAGCTTTCAGCAAAGAATACTTAAAACAGTCATCGACATGAATAAAACAGCTGGTCCTTACCACCTTCACCCAAAGCTGATAAAGGAACTCCTGGAAGAAATCCTTGAAATTGTTCTCAGTCTATTTAATAAGTTCTTTAGCAAAGCTCTAGTCCCTTTAACTGGAGACAAGGCAAAATCATTCCGCTGCTTAAGAAAGATAGTGATTCCTAACGTCCAATCTGCCTTACCGTTTGTCTTGGCAAACTAATGGAGAGAATTGTAAACAAAGGAATTGTGCATACTATGGAGACAAACAAATGCATCCCTTAACACCAATCTGGATTCAGACTCAACAGATTAACTGAAGACTAGATCATCATAGACTCACAGGATATTCACGACGCATTCCATAGAAGAGAGAAAATTGTGTTTGCCCAGCTAGACTATGCAAAAGCTTACAAAGTCTTGAGAGATAAGCTGATTTGGGAGATTACTAAGATGGGTTGTTTCAGCAACGGTATCATCAGATGGACCCAGAGCTGACTGTCAGACTGACGGGCTTATCCATAGAATACGATGGAAAAGATAGTAAACATCAGATCTCCGCAAGGCCCGCCTCAATGAGCAGTTCTCTCACCTACCCTGTTTCTTATATACATAAATTACATCGTAAACAAGATGCCACAAGACTGCCATATAAGCCTTTTTGCTGACATCGCTGTATGGGCGTCTTACAAGAAAGTTGAAATTGCAACCAACTCCTTTCTAAAAGCACTAGACCACATTAACTGCTGGAGTAAGAAATAGTTAATATCACTGTGCAATCCCAAAAATACCTCATCATACTATTCTCTCTCGACGAGAAACATGAAGGATAAAACCAGTACTCTATATAGAATGTACCCTGTTAACCTACACTAAGTTTGCTACTTTTATGCGGATTACTTACGACAGAAAACTGACTTTTTATGAAAATCTCAGCAGAACGATAGCGAAAATTTTACATCAGGTATACGAAACCGAGGACAAAGGGGCTACATAGAAAAGACAGCGTCGTCATTAACTAGCTAAAAACAGGAACGAGCCCACTCATAAATAAGTTCCCATGGAAAATTGTGAAGGAGAACAGCCCAAACTGCACAGAGTGCAACTAAGATGTCGAAGATGATGCCTAATATCCCCTCCTAAGATGCCCCGCTGGAAAAGTCACAGAAGAAACCTGCTCCCGGATGCCAATCAGAAAACCATTTTTACAGCCCCCTTGAAAATCCTAGAGTTTTTGAAGAAGATTGGACGCACCCAGCCACCCACTAGGGTGGTCCAGAAGAAGAAGAAGAAGAAGAAGAAGACGAAGAATAAAACCAGAATTAAAATTAACATGCTTTATACATATTGAGGCCATACAGATTGGGACTTAGACAAACACCTGTTTCGTACAACCTATACCTCCATGGGCAGGAGCTTCATTGAGTACGGATTTTCAGGATGGATGCCGCGAACTAGTAAGAACAATATATACAAGTTCGAAAAAATCCAACTAGGAGCAGCTAAGAATATTACAGATGTACTTCAACCCACATCAAAGGAAGCACTCCTAAAAGAAGCCAAAATTGACTAAATCAGTGACAGAGCTGTTATGAAGGCCACAATAGTAATAGAGAAAGGCTTCAGATTCGAAGAGGTAACCAAATAAAAGTCATCATAGACAATGACAAGAGAAGAAGAATTAAGAAGGAAGAGCTTCGGTCGTTTCGAAAATTAAATGGAATGAGATCTTATCGAACCAAGACATTGGTTGGAAGTACGCCCCTGAGAGGAAGCCCAGCTCAAGAGGAACTTCAATGTTGACACTACGGGGAAGAAAGACCCAGGTCCAGTTAATAACAAAGAAATGATGTTCGAGGAGGCGGACGAAGCTGCCAAGCTGGATCTAAAAGGCATAGGCCTGTAATGGGTGGCTACTGGTGAAGTGAAGTCGCACGTAAGTTCATCTTTTAACTCGAAAGATTTAAAAATTGTACGTCAATAACAACCCCAATGACGAGAAAAAGCATATGATCGGAAAGTACGAGTTTTTCAGTCTGAGACGCTTCAGAACAGGTCATTCTATTGAGCTTTTCGCGTACTACAAAAGAATTTTCACCACCGACACCGACGTCTGCAGAGAATGTTTGCAAGAAGCTGAGACGGTCGTACACCTCATTACAGAGTGTCCAGCTATCTTCAATCTCCGCTCCAAATGGGACATATTATACTTCCGCAGTCTCGTCTCCAATTTAATCTAAGAGTTCGGATTCTGGGAAGAGTTTAAAAGGAAGTATCATTCAGTTTCCCCACCCGATTGCTCGAAAACAATAAAAACTACAGCTGCTTTTAAGAATATTGTTGATAATGTGGAGCTCTTTACTGATGGATGAGCAGCGAATAAATTTAATTGCCAAAAGAGTTCCAAACGTATCTTATTAATTTTCTTATAATTAGTGTAAGCACAGCAGAAAAACGTGTAAAACTGCACAAATGAAAGCTGACCCAGAATTGAAGGATGGATATTCAGACGACGTCCTCAACACAATGGGTTTTATCCATTATCCTTTTTAAACATGGAGTGAATAGAAACAAGGTTTTGCATACTTGTCATGTAAGTTGTTTCCCTCCGGTGATAGTCGTATGGCTAAGTTGTTCGTTTTAGCTTCACTTACCAACTGGAAAAATGCCATTAAAGAATTCATTGAGTACGGCAGTTTGAATACCACAGACATTCAATGGTGGAAATGAATGATTTTATGAGGGCCTATAATAAACCTAAAACCAAAATCTCAAGTACTCTTTTTGTTGCCATGAAAGAGGAACTAAAGGAGAATAAGTTAATCATTCAGGGAATATTCAAGGCTGTTGCGTTTGTGGAAGATCTTGCATCATTTTAATAAAAGGACACAGAGATGACGGTCTGTTTGATGACCTGGATAACAGGGTAATATTTACTGCGATAATCAAGCTAAAGGTTGAATTTGGAGAACACATTTTAAAAGAATATTTAGAATCAGCAGCAAGAAATGCTTCTTATTTATCTAAAAACTCTCAAAATGACCTACTGCTATGCCTAATGGAGTATATGCAGAAACAAATAGTGACGAAGATAATGAGCTAAACTATTGGACATCCATGCAGTCATGACCGACGAAATTATGGACATCTCTAATAAGCAGCAGCTAGGTGAGTTACACTAAGTTATAAGAATTGATATGCTAACCATAAGTTGTATGTACATGTGTACAGTATAACAATTATTTTCATATTAAGGTATTACAGTAAGCATACAAAGCCTGATGCAAACAATGGACCTGCTGTTGTAGAACGTCTGCTGGAATTTCTCCGTGTAACAACCATAACTGTAAATTACCTCTACGAAGTCTTGCTTGGTGTGCTGAACAAGCATGGGCTGGATCCCAAACATTGTATTGCACAGAACTTCGATGGTTCTTCTAACATGGCGGGTCAAAACATAGGCTTAGCAGCACGGTCCAACAGTATTCCAGGTTGCAATGCTAAATATTACCATTGTGCTAGCCATGCCAACAATTTAGTTCTTTGTATATCGAAAAAGTCTCACTGGTAGTTAACATTATGCTGAACGATGTTAAACACAAAAGGAAATGATTTCAATATCCTAAGCGTCAACATTAGCTAATATATCAATTGATGATGAATACATTGAATTTGTTATTCTTCCAATATCAATAACGAAGTTGGCTTTTATGCGAGACTCGGTGAGTTGCCAAGCACACAACTAATGTAACGTTTTGTATATTATTTTTAGTGATAACAATAGCTTGAGCAACATTGTCAATCACATAAAGTGTTTTTGCGCTGCGGGGACGCGGTCTAAAGCTGCAGAGCTGCTGGGAAGTTGGAGAATAGTGAAGCAGCAATTCTCACAGTTCACTATCTATTTGGGTATGTGTAATATATATTTCAGTTTACTTATTAATATGACCCATGCAGAAGATAAAAATATAATTTAAAAATTTTATCTTACAGTTTTACACAATGCTTCAGCAATCTATTGTAGGGCCAAAGTATGGATGTAGTGAGTGCTTATGAAGAAATAGAAAAGTTACTGTGTTTACTCCAAAGTGTCAGAGATTATGCGGTGACATTTTCGCAAAACTCTACCTACAGATGAAAAATTTGGTCATAGAGGATTTGCAAATGCCTTGCGTCTGCAAGAAGAAAGCAATCCGTATCAATACGCCAGCAGAGTGTGCCGAATATTACTTTTGTCGGACAGTGTTCTTTGAGATGTTGGACTGCAAGGTAGCAGAAATGCTAACACGGTTGTAGCATTTATTTAAAAAAATTAGATTACGTATGTATAGTTTCACGTCGTTCGTAAATAAATCAATGCTATTTTTAATTTAAACGATCTGAATAAGACTTCCATGATCAGACTTTACCTGCTTCAAGGACATTTGAAGGGATTGACGCCAGATAGAGAGGAACAACAACATCATCTTGGTAAATCAATATTACCTAATCCAGCCAGATTTTTGCAAGAAATTCGTCGATATAAAACTTTTTGCGATGGATGGAAGGTTCAGCTGACATTCACGAGACTGTTAAGTCAATCAACAATGTGCGGTTCCCAAATATTTTTTGTTCATACATTGTGTTGATTGTTGCTGTATCGGCCACATCAGTTGAACAAGCATTTAAATTCATTAAAACCGATCGACGCTGTGTGATGTCTAATCCATGCTTGAATGCTCTTCTTATTTGTTAATTAAATATTTATTATTAATTAATCATTTAATTAAACTATGATTCAATTGTTAGCAAATTTTCAAACAAATCTAATCAATGAATGAAGCCCAATTATTGCTAATGTAAAATTTAAAAACTTACGTTCTATGACTAGACTAGATTAATAGTTTTATAAGTGTGCCGATGGATTTTTAATAATTATTTACGTAGTTTATAAATATTTTTTTATTAAAACGTTGTTTTTTGGCAAATAGTTTTATTATTCGGAAATTCAATTATTCCGTGCCCACCCCCCCTCCCCCCCCTCCTCTTTTGGAAAATCCTGTATCCGCCATTGAGGGTTACTGCTCAATAGCTACCGACAAGTTCTAGTTGTTTACCATTCTTCAAGATATGAATAACGTTTGCCTTTTTCATCCTTTGGAATGTTTCTAATCTTCCACCCGTAGAAGTAATGTTTTCCTCTGGTTGACCAATGTGTTTCAGGTGTTGGGTGCAAATTTTGTCAGGTCCTTCGGCTTTCCTATTCTTCATCTTTCTGAGACAGCTGTTATTTCAACGTTGGTAAACTGGCAGCACTCTCCATTACATTCCTACACTCCATTCTTGTTTGAGGTCTTATTCTGTGAAGAATTCTGACTTGTGCATAAACGTTATTGTAATAGTCGGCTTTTATCTTGACATCGACAATATCTTTCTCACCAACCATCATTGTCAACCGCCTTGGGCCGCATTATCCTTCCCTCTATAAGTACTTTGAAGACCATCCCTGTTTATATGTTCGGTTCAAATTATTCGCTAACCAACATTTTTCATTATGCTACTTTGAAGACATTCCCTGTTGATGTGTTAGGATTAAGTTATTTGTTAACCAACTTTTTTCATTATGCTTCATTATGATGGCTTCTTTAGCTAATTGCAGGCTGCGGTCTATTCAGATTTCTAACTGAGGTCTTAAAGTTGTCTTGATTCTTCATATGATTTGTTGGCAAATTTTAATTTATTTTCTACATGACATCCATTCTTACTGCGTTAATGATGAGCTCTGTCAAGATTATTTTATTATTTTCTGTCTAAGGATTTCAGTGAGTAATTGCAACCTCCTCTGCATTCTTTTCGCTTTCTATTTGAAATAATTTCCAGTTTGCCTTCTGCCAAGTCCATTTGACTTTCTTGTTCCTCTTTCTTTCCAAACTTTTTTCAGAACTGACATAATCATCGGGAGGTCGTCGCTCCATAAATCCTTTCTTACTTCCAATTTACAGGTCCCACTATAGGGTAAGCTGCATAACACAACGTCGTGAGCTCCGTTAGTGCCATTGGTCATAGGGATAGGAGTTCCATCTACTATGTTGATGGCCATACATATGTCACCCATTTCCTTGTGCAGAATCTGTTGATGCGTTCGTCGTTGATTCCTGTGCGGATGGGTGGGTGGTTGACACAGATGATATTAACATATCATTTTTTATTCTTTTAGAAGCCCTTGTACATGGCTGGGGGATTGTGAGAGTTGCACAACGTTTGGTATTGTTCCCACATATATATATGACAATTATACGTTTATTAATGTATGTTCATTTATGCTACCTGTTCGTCCATGTAATTACGAGAATTGATTTTTATCTTTTGGTAAACAAAGTTTAATCAAGTTAGAGTGATCCTTTTGGAGTGTCAATTCTGGTGTGATGTGATTGTTTTTTTTCAAATTTGTTTCAAATTTGTATTTTGAAATCTCCATAGATGAAAATAATGAGTTGTGAAAGAGTTTAGAAATTGGCGGGGGCTGGAGAGAGTTGGTTGGACGCCAACGGAAAATGTGATAATATTAGTATTCGTGAGTGAGCTACAGTGACAGAAGCGAAAGTATTCGGAAGAGTTTTGCGGATTGAAATGCAATATTTGTTACGTATAATTGTAATCAAATACTAACCAAATATTGAGGTTAATTCGATAAAATTCGTTTAAATTAAATTGTAGCCGATAGCTAATGAGTAATTTTTAATTGGTAATCACAGGCTAATTTGATAATTAATATACATTCGAAATAATTATCTTAATTGATTTTACTGCCTTATTATTGGTAAAAAAATTATTGTTAGATAATAGAGTTACTGTTATAATAATTTAGTAATTATAAGTATTACATTTGAGTAACAAATTTGATAACAAGCTAGTACACAGATATGTAAGGGATAACTGTCAATATAATAACTGCCAACATGCCTCAAGGATTGAACACCTTCATTATCGCCAGTGATACCAGAATGTGCACCTCTTCGTGTCAGGATTTTCTTTTGACCCTGTCAAAACAACTACACCAAGAGCAAATCACGAGATGACAGCGTGTCCAATTCTTCCCCTTCGAAGACATCAGTTGGTTGTTGACGAAGAGCTTCCTCGGTGAACGACATGAAGATGGTGCCACACAAACTAAACTAAGAACAATTGTGCTGTGTACAACATTTACTATTGTGGTACATGTTGCTCGCAGGTATGTGTTGTTTGCCTCCATCGATAAATTTACTTCGATGTGTAATCCTACTACTGAAGTTCTCTCTTTTGTTCACGTAACGGAATTTTTTAAATATTTACTGACTATAAATATCTGAATTGTTTGTGTTTATTGCGAATAACCAAAACTGTGTTTAGTGAGCTTATTTAATTTTAATCAGTGTGAGAGTGAGTTGTGTTATTTTTACTGTAAAACACAACATTTTCTGTATTATTTTTATTCACTAGTCATTTACAGTATTTTAAATTGCATGTTATACATTTAAAAATGTATAATATGCACTTTTTTGCCTTTATACAAATGTCATTGTTTTCAATGACAACTTGTATAAGTAGTAGAGGAGGTGGCTTTCAGGGCCACCTCCCCTCCCCCTCACGTCCAATCAGGATCGAGCAAGTCTCCAGCCAATGAAACGCCGCAAGGGTATATAAGGAACGTACGAGC